>SDVV010033370.1:0-11308 GCA_016164225.1 Gammarus roeselii
AGAACCTCATATATATATCCATACGCCAGTGCGCACAGATAGTATCGTCGAAATTGGTGCAAGGTTCACGGCTACTCGGACTAAGCCAGCTCCGACAGCAACGCAACACAATGTTTCCAGCTACGTGGTCTATTTGATTTCAAGTACAATTTATTTAGTCAGGCAAGATAAAGACTCAGACAAAACGAATCCCCGCCTCCAACCACTTAGAACTCCAAGAATTGGTACAAGGTCTATGGCTTCACGGATTAGATAGACTCCAACCGCAACGGGTCACAAGGTTTTATAGCTGCGCAGTCCAGGTCAACCCCAGAAACTGCATATGGTCCGTGCACGCGCGAACGAGCAAAGACTGAAGAAAAAATACCCATTCACAAATTCACAAACACGAACTCCCGCACAAATACTCCAGCGTCATAATATTGTGGATCGTGAACAAAAAAGTAAGAGCAGGTTCGTCATGGGCAGAAAAACTGCTCAGATTATTGATTTCGCACAGATTGTTTAAGGGGATAGGGCGGGGGGGGGGTGCATTTCTCCCTTGGGTCTCATAAGAGCCCGATGAATCCCGGAGGGTGACCCATGTCCCCCGGGTCTTCCCGAGCTCCCCGAGACCCCCCGCCTCAGCTCATCTCGACTTGTCTCGAATCATTTCGGCCAGTTTCGGCTCGTCGCGCCCAATTCGACTCGCCTCAACATGTTTCGACTGATCTCGACGCACCTTAACCAGCCTCGACGCGACCCTCGCCCTTTGCATCAGCAATCCGCGGACTGTAATGGTTAATTGTTCAACTTAAGCATCTCACATAAACGTTTTTCTGTGAATGGGTTTTCCAGCGCTGCGAGATGGGAACAGAGGTTCCAGGATTCAGAGGGGCCTCTATAGGGTCCCACTGTTTCTCAAAAGGCTCCCAAAGGGTCTCAAGGGTGTCCCTAAGAGCCCCAGAAAGATTCAAGTGGACCACCCGGAATCCACCTGGTCTCCCAAGTCCCCCGGGTTCCCGAAACCCCGGGTCCCCGAGTCCCGCGGATCCCACGAGTACCTCCTCTCCCTGGGTCACCTTGTCTCAACCAGCCTCGATGCATATAATAAAAATAACCAATGCAAAATTTATCACCTTGAAAAAAGGGTAGAGAAATATAATAGAGCCCAAGCAAGAAGGTATAATAAAATACTAAAATAAAGTGTTAATGATCTATAAAATGAATAATCATCCATCCACCCCAACGCTAGAAGGAAAATTGCACACAGAACTTAAATGTCAGCAGATCCAATAAAACTTGAACAAAATTGTTGACATGTGGCAAATGAAATTCAATGTCTACAGAAGTAACGATATGCACATAACCCATCACAACCCTACGCACGAATATTTCATATCCGGAAATAAAGTGATTCGTGTCAATGAAGTGCCGTTATATCAGCGTCATATCAATATGTGTAACGAGTAGAAGGCTTTCGGTGCTCGACGGCTGCTAGTAATAAGTCCTTCTTAAATTAGGCATGCAGTAAACGAGGTTGGACCCTTCCCTCTCATGTTCTGTCAAAAACAAGTTAGTTGCAAAGATACAGTCCGACGGAGCTTGATCTATACCATCAATCAAAGCTGAGCGTAACAAAGCCACCAGGGATTAGGCATGCGATAGACAAGGAGGGTCCCTTTACTCGGATAGTAGGTCACGGCATTGCAATTAATAACAAGACGACCCAGACAAGTTGTTTGCGCCATAATCCTAATTGGCCGGATGTTAGGTTGTGTAAGTTACGTGGTTAGGTAAAACCTGAGGAATCTGATGCACTAAACAACTCAAATTGCTTGAAAATCAACCCAGACAGGACAATCAGGAGCAACCTGGAGTCAAACGCACATGTATGTTAACGTGACGTATATATGTGGTATTGTTCATTTTAAAAGCGAGAGAAGGCGGACCAGGGAGACCCGTCAGTGTTAGTAGCAGAACTAGCGAGGTTCTTATTCCAGTGTGCTCATTTCCACTCGTAGCACTATATCAATTTGCCCTCATACTTTGAAAATCTTGTACGAATATTTATCACTGATAAATCAACTCGTGATTCTTTGAAAAGTCATTTGCCTACAATATCGGTATATAAAACAAGAGCAAACAGTATTCTCTTGTTATACGATGCATTCGTTAGACCACATCTCTAGTGTTAAGTCTAATTCTGGTATCCATGTTAAAGCAAAGGCGTTATTGAAAAAAAAAACGTTCAATGTACATCTACCAAACTTATCCCTTTGCTGTGGAATCAATCGTACGAAGACAGATCAGGTGAACTCAATCTTCAATCAATCAATCTTCAAGCGTCGAGTCAGAGGTGACATGATCGAGGTGTGGAAGATTATAAAGGGTAAGGAAATCGTCGACCGAACGAGCCTTTTCACTCTAGATGCAAACGGAGTGATCAGGAATAATGTATACACAATTGTTGGGAAGCCTTGCTCTCCCGACATCACGCGTAACCGCTTCACGAATCGAGTTGTCAAATAATTCGATAAACTTCAAGGGAAAGTTGTAAACCGCGATACAATCGAAACGTGCAAGTCACAGCTCGACCTATTCTACCAGAAACGCCGCTAAATAGCATCTAGGTGAAGCATGCTCGTTAGTAGATTAGATTAGATTAGAGTTAGGAAAACAAACGAACACAAGTGCTCATGTCGAGTGTTTCCATTGAAAGAAGTGAAAGAAGAGTAGGGGATAGTCAACGAGGCTTTAAAAATTCACGCACACGTACAGAAAAATGAAGGTTGTAAGAACTGAAAGAAGAAGGACCACCACCACTCTCACTACTACCTACTACAACCACCCCACTACTACCCGGCGCATTTCAGCCCCGGAGGAGAAGGGGTCGAGTGTCAGGATGACAGTTCAGGATCGGGGCGAACAAGATGAGAAGAGAGTACTGGTATTTTCGTTAAGAAAAATTATGTCCGGCATTGACACCCGTGTAATGTTATAATAGTACCGGCATTGGCACAAGCACGGCAAAAGGGGTGACTGTCATTGGTACCTACTCGTTACAAAACGGTCCTCCAATAACACCGGTCACCGCTGGTCTAATGAAGAATACTGCAAACTGAGTTCTTGTATTGGTAGAATGGACTCCAGCCCGCTCTAGGCCTACTATACTAAGACTACTAACATCGTGGGTCGGTGGCTTCTCTTTAGATGCTTACTTGAGTTATTTCGAGTATAAACGATAATTATTGCACGATCCCACTACAACCATTCCCTCTCTTCATTCTTTACGAGACAAATTTTACAGATCCATGATTCTCTCTTAGACGTTCTACTGAAAATGTAATCGCCCTACCGTCAAAAAGCAACCTAGTTTGGCCTGGAAGACCTGCCGCTGTCTTCTAACACCTGTTAACACTCGTACACCTCTTTATTGAGTCTCTCTATATAGCAACTGTTGTCAGGGTCTCTCACCATGCAACATCCCTCTTCAAAATCTATTCACAGTACCTCTCGAGCATCTCCCTCGGAATCTGTTTATTGAGTCTCTCAGGCGTCGTTCTATTCGTCCAGTTCCCCAGTAACAGTAAACTTAGAGCAATCGCTTCGCTAAATCTCCTCAGCTAAGTTCAACAGGGCGCAACATAATTTCCAGTACATCTCAGCTCATCACTCAGCACTCCACTCTATTTGCTCTGGCTTGCCAATCAGCTCCAACAGCAACGGGGATTATTATTCCCCTCGGACGTTGACAAAAGCATAAACAGGTTATTTCATGGAAAAGTTTTGATATCCGGCTGATTAGGGTATGTTTGTCCGGTGGATATTTCTGATTAAATGTTTCATGGTTCGCCGTTGTATCAACAAAGGATGAGACACATGAAAGAAAAGTTTACTTCACGAGTGTAAGTTTACAAGTGTTTACAAGTGTAGGAAGACAACAATAGGCCTATTGGCCCAAACTATATTGCCTTTTGATAGCAAGAGGATTAGTTCTAAAGTACAACTTCTAAGAGGGTTTCATGTGCCCTTTCTGTTTTTAAAACATCAAGAAATTAACGGCTTAGAGATTTATCGGCAATTTATGAAGAGTTTATCGAGCCACGACCTAAACGTTTCGATTGTATTGCTGTTTACAACCTCCGCGGGAAGTTTGTTCTATTCTTCGACAACTCAGTACGTGAAGAAATTGCGCGTGATTTCGAGTGACGAACGTCTCCCATCGATTTTGAATCCAATGTTCCTAGTCACTCCGTTCGTATCTAGAGTGGAAAGGCTTGCTCGGTCGACATTTTTTCTTTTCCTTCATAATCTTCCACTCTTCAATCATGTCGCCTCTGACTTGACGTTTCTCTAGCGGATAAATATTGAGTTCACGTAGCCTGTCTTCGTACAATTTATTCCACAGCGAAGGTATAAGTTTGGTAGCCCAACGTTGAACTTTTTCTGATTTATAAACGTATTTTCTACGATATGGAGACCAGAATTTAACAGAATACCCGAGATGCAGTTTATAAATGCATTGTATAACTTGAGCATACTGTGGCTTTTTTTGTGCGTGATAGTGCGGGATATAATGCTTAGCATTTTGTTGCCTTTCTCGGCAGCATCGTTCTATTGCTCGCTACTTTTTAAATCGTTACTAATGATGACACCTAAATCTCTCTCATCGATGACAGGAATTAGTTTTTTTCGAACATTGCATATTTGTGATTAGGTTATAAGGACCTATGTGAATAACTTTACATTTGCTTACATTAAATTTATTTGCCTCTTTTCTGATCAATCGACAATTTTGTTCAAGTCTAGTTGGATCTGCTGACACTCTAGTTCAGCTTGTACTTTTCCTCCTATCTTAGTATCGTCTGCAAACTTGATAATGTTTGAGAGTTCGTTACTATCGAGATCGTAGTGAATATTATAAAGAGAACTGGACCTATCACGGATCCTCGAGGCACGCCGCTTGTAACATTACCTCAGGGGAGAAAGCTCCGTTAAATACAACTCGCTGCCGTCTGTCCATAAGCCAGCATTTTATCCAGCTGTTAAGCTCGCCTCGAATACCGATGCTGTGCAGCTTACTAACTAGGTGCTTGATGAAAATTTCATCAAAAGCTTTTTGAATTTCAAGGTAAAAAATATCGATTGGAGATTTTGTGTCGTGAATTTCGATTATATTCTTGAAAAAAGTATATGACAGGAACGGTTGTGTCTAAAGCCATGCTGAGAGTCGCCAAACAATTTGTTCGATTAAATTAATTCTGTAATTTTATCCGTTATCAAGCTTTCCATCAATTTGCCAATGACTGAGGTGAGACTAATAGGACGTTAATTTCTGGGACACTTTTTGTCCTTTTTTTTAAATTGGGTTAATATTGGATAAGTTTGGTGATGACGTAATCGTTCAGTGGAACGTCTCTCAATCTGTTTTTCGAAGCAGTTGCTTGAATTTCAAAATCTTGACTTGTCATAGAGTAATGTAAACCGTATGTCTGTGCAGGGATTGATGCTCAGAAGGAATTAAATAATAAAAGATGACCCTGGTCAATCAGAATCGTCGTGGTATTCAAATCATGACTGTGTTTCGCACTCGACGGGAAAACCGGTTGTTTATATTTCATCATAAAAAAGAACCTGGAAACTTCCTTCGGTAATCCTTCCTCTCGATTTTAAGTTGTTCTCTGACATCATGACAGCACACTGATCATTTTCATGCTTTTCTATGTTCTATAATGCTCTAAATCTAATATTTTTTTCACATAAAAAATAGAGGAATACCAATTTCAAATTACGAACCGTACTGGAAATGACAAACATTGTAATATTTTTCTCCAAGCTTTATAATTTCAAAATTTCAAATGTTATTTTAGAATATTTCATTTATCCGTAGATTTTGAGCTAAATGCATAGGTTTTAGCCAGGACAGGAAGCGTATCGTATGCACCTCGAATATTACCATCCCTCAGGCTACGAAAAAGCTTCGCAAGATCGTGTGACAAGTTCCAATCAAGTTTTTATTTCCGAGTCCCTCCACCCTTGATGTATTCAAGCTATCGGCCGAGGAGGAGATATTGCCACGGTAGAGCCTAGGGGATTTACCCTAAGCTGAGATGTCTCCGGTTATCTTTCCTTTGGAAGCTCAAGATGGTCCGGTATCCCATGGAATGTGTGCATTCACGAACGCTGTTAGGCTTACGTTAGAATTCTATTTACATACAAATTTAAAATTATTCAGGAAACGACTCGTACGACGTTTATCTATAAATTAAATTTATCGGGATGTTACCAATTGGAAGCGATATATCTTCTTCCTCGACCGCAATACTTTTCGATAGAATTGGATTTTGAGCTCCTTGAAAACTGGAACAATTTAAATGTACTGGTAAAAATCACAATTCATGCTGGATCATTGCTTTTGTGATTGGTCTTAGTGGAACAATTAGCAGAACCTGTCTCATAATTCTCATAACAATTGTAGTCTAAAAAAGAGGTGACAGCTGGGGGGACATGCGCGCAGTACTCATATACATCTATCGATCCTTTGTTTCTATCACAGTGCTTCGAAGATTGAACATATAGGTAAGGCCTTAAACCTGCGATTCCTATTGCTGTGACCTTGACATTTCTTTACCTTGCGACCTTTCTTTAAACATTGTGTTTATTTCATTCACATGCAACCTTTGTTTAAACATAGTTGCGATTTCCAGCACCTGCGACCTTTCTTTAAACATTGTGCTTACTTCCTTCACCTGCGACCTTTCTTTAAACATAGGGCTTATTTTCTTCACCTGCGACCTTTCTTTTAAACAATGTGCTTATTTTTTTCACACGCGACCTTTCTTTGAACATAGTGCTTATTTTCAGCACCTGCGACCTTTCTTTAAACATTGTGCTTATTTCCTTCACCTGTGGCCTTTCTTAAAACATTGGGCTTATCTTTTTCACCTGCGACCTTTCTTAAAACATGGTGTTTATTTCCTTCACATGCGACCTTTCTTTAAACATTGTGCTTATTTCCTTCATATGCGACCTTTCTTTGAGCAAAGTGCTTATTTCCAGCACATGTGACCTCTCTTTAAACATTGTGCTTATTTCCTTTACCTGCGACCTTTCTTTAAACATTGTGCTTATTTTCTTCACCTGCGACCTTTCTTTATATATAGCGCTTATTTCCAGCACCTGCAACCTTTCTTTAAACATTGTGCTCATATCCTTCACCTGCGACCTTTCTTTGAACATTGTGCTTATTTCCTTCACATGCGACCTTTCTTTAAACATTGTGCTTATTTTCTTCACATGCGACCTTTCTTTAAACGTAGTGCTTATTTCCTTCACATGCGACCTTTCTTTAAACATAGTGCTTGTTTTCTTCACCTGCGACCTTTCTTTAAACATTGTGCCTTTTTTTTCACCTGCGACCTTTTTTATACAGTGCTTATTTCCAGCACCTGCAACCTTCATTGAAACATAGTGCTTTTTTCCAGCACCTGCGACCTTTCTTTAAACATTGTGCGTATTTCCTTCCCATGCAACTTTTCTTTAAACATTGTGTTTATTTTCTTCAACTGCGACCTTTCCTTAGACATAGTGCTCATTTCCAGCACCGTGCGCCCTTTCTTTATAAATTTTGCTTATTTCCTTCACCTGCCACCTATCTTTTAAAACATTGGGCTGATTTCCTTCACCTGCGACCTTTCTTTAAACATAGTGCTTATTTACAGCACATGTGACCTTCTTTAAACATTGTGCTTATTTCCTTTACCTGCGACCTTTCTTTAAATATTGCGCTTATTTTCTTCACTTGCGATCTTTCTTTAAACATAGTGTTTTTTTCCAGCACCTGCGACCTTTCTTTAAACATTGTGCTTATTTCCTTCCCTTGCGACCTTTCTTTAAACATTGTGCTTATCTTCTTCACCTGCGACCTTTTTTTAAATATTGTGTTTATTTTCTTCAACTGCGACCTTTCCTGAAACATAGCGCTCATTTCCAGCACCATGCGACCTTTCTTTAAAAGCTGTGCTTATTTCCAGCACCTGCGACCTTTCTTTAAACTTTGTGCTTATTTTCTTCACCTGCGACCTTTCTTTAAACATTGTGCTTATTTCCTTCACCTGCGACCTTTCTTTGAACATTTTGCTTATTTCCTTCACATGCGACCTTTCTTTAAACATTGTGCTGATTTTCTTCACATGCGACCTTTCTTTAAACATGGTGCTTATTTCTTTCACATGCGACCTTTCTTTAAACATAGTGCTTATTTTCTTCACCAGCGACCTTTCTTTAAACATAGTGCTTGTTTCCAGACCCTGCGACATTTCTTTAAACATTGTGCTTATTTCCTTTACCTGCAACCTTTCTTTAAATATAGTGCTTATTTCCCTCACCTGCGACCTTTCTTCAAACATAGTGCTTATTTCCTTCACATGCGACCTTTCTTTAAACATAGTGCTTATTTCCAGCACCTGCGACCTTTCTTTAAACATAGTGCTTATTTACAGCACATGTGACCTTCTTTAAACATTGTGCTTATTTGCTTTACCTGCGACCTTTCTTTAAATATTGTGCTTATTTTCTTCACTTGCGATCTTTCTTTAAACATAATGTTTATTTCCAGCACCTGCGACCTTTCTCTAAACATCGTGCTTATTCCCTTTCCTTGCGACCTTTCTTTAAACATTGTGCTTATCTTCTTCACCAGCGACCTTTTTTTAAACATTGTGTTCATTTTCTTCAACTGCGACCTTTTCTGAAACATAGCGCTCATTTCCAGCACCATGCGACCTTTCTTTAAAAGCTGTGCTTATTTCCAGCACCTGCGACCTTTCTTTGAACATTGTGCTTATTTCCTTCACCTGCGACCTTTCTTTAAACATTGTACTTATTTTCTTCACCTGCGACCTTTCTTTAAACATAGTGCTTTTTTCTAGCACCTGCGACCTTTCTTTAAACATTGTGCTTATTTCCTCCACCTGCAACCTTTCTTTGAACATTGTACTTATTTTCTTCACCTGCGACCTTTCTTTAAACATAGTGCTTATTCCCTTCACCTGCGACCTTTCTTTAAACATAGTGCTTATTCCCTCCACCTGCGACCTTTCTTTAAACATAGTGCTTATTCCCTTCACCTGCGACCTTTCTTTAAACATAGTGCTTATTCCCTCCACCTGCGACCTTTCTTTAAACATGGTGCTTATTTCCTTCGCTTGCGACCTTTCTTTAAACATAGTGCTTATTTGCACGGGAAGGAAGAGAGGCCGGTTGCGGGACCGCAATGAAGTCGTTGCACTAACTGTTCACGACTCATTAAACTGGTCGAACTCTGGGAAATTATCATGCAGCAGTCGGAGAAATTTTGGGCGAAGAAGGCAGGGCAGGAAATTTATCCGACTCACTTAGAATATTGGGTTTTGCTGAGCCGATCAGCGGAGGTAATCAGTGGGAAATGATCCAACGACTAATGCTGATCATCGTGTTTGAACAAATTATCTAAATGCCTTCCAGGGAGGAAGATTCGGTGCCAATTTTTTAAACGACAGAGGATAGTTAAGGATAAAAAAAAATCTAGTTGCACTCGAATAACTTCTAACGACTGCATTAATAAACTTGACTCGTAAGCCTAACATCAAAAAGGAGTCGATTATTCATGCAACCGCATCGGAGTGAACATCTGCGACCTAACTTGTAGTGACGCCAACAACACAGCTGTTTCTGTTGCAAATGTAGCTCCTTTTTGATTGAATGATGACTTTCATGTTCCGTATCAAACTACTTCACTGTAACGTGATCGAAAAAAAAAGTTAACATCTCACGCTAACCAAACACGCCTTTCATATAATCCAGCGCAAACAAAGCAAAGATGTAACCTTGTCACCAAAAGGTTGCAATCTTCAGACCTTTTCAATTTATGATGTAATGTAGTTCTTCATGCCGAATAATCACACTGATCGATTTATCAAATAAATCTCCAAATGATACTATAGTTATTCAGGTATCGATTAGTCGCCTACAGCTATTTAGTTTTCAATCGCCCGAGGCCCAATGTTACCTAATCTTGCATCGAAATTAATCGCGCATGTCACCAATTAAACGAACGCGAAGCCCATGTCCATTAATCCATTAATCGCACATGTCACCAATCAAACGAACGCTAATCCCATGTCCATTTATCAATTAATTGCACATGTCACTAATCAAACGAACGCTAATCCCATGTCCATTAATCCATTAATCGCATGTCACCAATCAAACGAACGCTAATCCCGTGTTCATTAATCCATTAATCGCACATATCATCAATCAAACGAACGCTAATCTCGTGTTCATTAATCCATTAATCGCACATGTCACCAATCTAACGAACGCAAATCCCGTGTCCAATCATTTAATAATCGCACATGTCATCAATCAAACGAACGCTAATCCCGTGTCTATTAATCTCCGCCGGCACAATCAAGGCCTCGTCTTCAAAACTTGCTCAGTTTGTCTTCTTCAATTTCCTAATAGCCACAAAGAGTTGTTGTCTTCGGAGATGCTATCAGATACAACTTGGACCATCCGTATGGTTTTTAGGCCCGTGCCGCGTGATATTAGGCGCGTAGAAGAACTTGTCGCTGTTCCTTGATTACTGTTCCTAGACTAACAGCGCACCATTAGGCAACAGCAACAAAAACAGCACTATTAGTTAAAGCCCAACCGTATAAACAGGAAGGCCTAATTAAGAGCTGGCCATTAAGATGATTTACTGAGTCGTCTGCGGGACTTGCGCTGGAGCTTGGTCACCTCTCAATGCACGACACGGATGGTCACCTCTCAATGCACGACACGGATGGTCACCTCTCAGTGCCCGGCACAGATGGTCACCTCTCAATGCACGACACGGATGGTCACCTCTCAGTGCACGACACGGATGGTCACCTCTCAGTGCACGACAGGGATGGTCACCTCTCAGTGCACGACACGGATGGTCACCTCTCAGTGCACGACACGGATGGTCACCTCTCAGTGCCCAGCACAGATGATTACCTCCAGTGCACGACACGGATGGTCACCTCTCAGTTCCCGGCACAGATGATTACCTCCAGTGCACGACACGGATGGTCACCTCTCAGTGCACGACACGGATGGTCACCTCTCAATGCACGACACGGATGGTCACCTCTCAGTGCATGACACAGATGGTCACCTCTCAGTGCACGACACGGATGGTCACCTCTCAGTGCACGACACGGATGGTCACCTCTCAATGCACGACACGGATGGTCACCTCTCAGTGCACGACACGGATGGTCACCTCTCAGTGCACGACACGGATGGTCACCTCTCA
>SDVV010033371.1:0-11308 GCA_016164225.1 Gammarus roeselii
CTCAATGTCACGGAGGTCCCCCTTGAAATGCTTTCATTGTCGAGGTGGTCCCAAATGAAATACCCTCAATGTCACGGAGGTCCCCCTTGGAATACTCTTATTGTCGAGGTAGTCCCAAATGAAATACCCTCAATGTCACGGAAGCCATCCTTAAAATTATCTCAAAGCCCCAAAAGTCCGCTTTGAAATGCTCCCAATGTCCAGCAGTCGTCTTTGGCGTTTGCTGTGAGTTTCTGACTTTGGTGGACTTGGTAAAACACTTTTTGCTAGATGAGCTATGTTGAAATGATGAACTGTGAGAGCACATTTGAAACAGCAAAATCTTTAAAAATTAGGATAAAAAATATCAGCTATTCATGAAACCCTTCTATCACGTTCATTGCCCTGCTCTTCATCAGTCTCAAAGAACAGCTGCAAGTCCTCGTGCGCAATTGTGGTCGCTACTAATGAGTTCATCGCACTAGCCGCACTCCTCGGCACCGTTCCCATGCGGGCTGTCGACCATTTTATACTGTGCCCCAAAAAGTAAAAGTTGTTAACGAAAATTTTGCGTTACTTTCCAGTGTTCAATGTAAAATTGACGTCGTTTTTCCTAAATCTCAACGCTTTGATATTCGATGAGAATCAAAATATGAGAAGCTGTGGAATGGGCTGGGGACGGAGTTAGTTGAGGGGCAGGAAATGAGGACGGGGTCAGGTGAGGACCAGTCAATGAGAACGGGGTTAGATGTGGAGCAGGAAATGACGACAGGGTTAGTTGAGGGGCAGGAAAACCCTATGGTAGGATTACTCGTGAAGACACAGGGTTTTGATTCATCTGATTAGAAACGTCTTCTAGGAGATGAATCATGGGTTCTTTCTACCGAAATTTGCATCACAGTATTAAATCAAATAATACCTGTCGAATCAATTAAAAAACTGTATCCCGGGTACGGATAAACTCCAGGTACAATTGGCTTCATTGTGATAGGAGAGCTGGTTCTACCACTTGGCGTACGGGCCTAATTATGCGTCTTTAAGAATTGAATCGTCTTCGAATAACTGCGTTCTAAAGTTTAAACACATCTGCTTCGTCTAGTTAACACAGATTGTTCATTTTATCGCCTTGAGACTTGAATTGTTTTTCTGATATATCTGTTTAGGCAAACAATAAGTTAGATATATATATATTGTGCTCACCAAACCAAAATAATTGTTGAAAAGTTTAATAACAACCATCAACACTATATGAATTGAATGAATTAGTACATATCATATTGAAAGAAAATGAACTAGTAAGAGGGTGATATTGAAAGAATAATAACCGCAAGGCAGTAAAATTATAAAATTGTTGTCCACGACTATAAACGAGAACAATCGACATCCTCGTTACCGCGGCATAGTGTAGTTATTATTCCTTATTCTACGAATTGCGACGACGATGAGTCCTGCTCGGCTCTCCTTCCCTTTTAGCTGTTAATATGTAGCGTTCTTCCGCCACTATGTCATTTTATCAAAATAGTGTCCCTTTAATAGCATCCTCGTTCAATTTTCCGTGCAATTTCTTCTCACTCCATTTTTGCAAACTAACTGCAGTCGTGCAGCAAATTGTCGAAGAGGGTCGCTGCGCGAACGGCTGGAGGCTGGATGAACTGCTTTAACGTTCCAACGGGCTTACTGTATTTAGGATACTGCGAGAGCTCAGATAACTTTAAACGTTATAGCGCAACAAATGGCATGAGCTAACAAGAAACAATTATCTGCAGAGGTTTGTGTAACTACTGAGGTAAGTTTCATAGTTGTAGAAAAAGGTTAATGGAAATGACTGCTGAGTATAAGTCTGCAAAAAAAATTGAAAAACGTTTTTTTTTTTAATAATATGGAAATAGTAATTGCATGAATAAACTTGATATTGAAAGTGAAAAAAGTTATATCAATCTTATTACTGTAAAATAATCGAATGGCATGTTCTCTTTCCAGATCATCGAAAATGGAAAGACGTAGTTAAGAAAATGTTTGTCATAAAAATGTTTGTATTCATTCCCGGCGTCTGATTTTTTCCTGACAATACTATAATGCATTTCATTACCAAATTCGGAGAAAAAAAAATCATTGCTGACATTTTTCATTTCAGATTGTACTCCAGATTTTTAACAAAATTAAAGAGAAAACTAGTGCCAATTTCAATGAGTACACTTAATTACTGTTATTTCTCTGATATCGTATTATTGGAACCTCCTAGCTCTTGACCCCAACAATTCCTTTCCATGAACAAATAACAATGCCTCCAAGGAAAGGAAACTAGTAAGGGCTTTATAGACGGGGTTATTGGTTCGAATCGCAGGACCACAAGGGACGGCTGTGTAATTCTTCATCCTCTACCAAGAGCACAAACAAGGATATCTTCTAACTGCCTACAAATGCGAACAAGAAACGGACGATTGGTCGT
The DNA here is from genome assembly GCA_016164225.1 of Gammarus roeselii. Lineage (NCBI taxonomy): Eukaryota > Metazoa > Arthropoda > Malacostraca > Amphipoda > Gammaridae > Gammarus > Gammarus roeselii. Next base: position 2,429 of record SDVV010033371.1, read on the forward strand.
GTTATCTGGAAGAAACTTTTGTCTTAAAAGAGGACGGGTCACGACCTATGAAAGAAGTTCTTTCTTCATAAGAGGATGTGTCACGACCTATGAAAGAAGTTCTTTCTTCATAAGAGGATGTGTCACGACCTATGAAAGAAGTTCTTTCTTCATAAGAGGATGGGTCACGACCTATGAAAGAAGTTCTTTCTTCATAAGAGGATGGGTCACGACCTATGAAAGAAGTTCTTTCTTCATAAGAGGATGGGTCACGACCTATGAAAGAAGTTCTTTCTTCATAAGAGGATGGGTCGGGACTTCTATGAAAAGCTTTTGCTAAATAAAAGGATTGACCAGGCTCTCTGGTAGTGGTTATTCCTTCATAAGAAGATGGATGGGTCAACGCCTCAGGAAGGAGCTCTTGCTTTATAAGAGGCTTAATTAGGGCTCCTGTGAGTAGTTTTCGCTTTACAAGAGGATGAGTCAGGATCTCAGGAAGGCGCTCTTGCTTTACAAGAGGACGAGTCAAGATCTCAGGAAGGAGCTCTTGCTTTACAAGAGGACGAGTCAGGATCTCAGGAAGGAGCTCTTGCTTTACAAGAGGACGAGTCAGGATCTCAGGAAAGAGCTCTTACGTTATAAGAGGATGAATCAGGATCTCAGGAAGGTGCTATTGCTTTATAAAAGGATAGATCAAGGCCCCAGGAAGGAGCTCTTGCGTTATAAGAGGATGAGTCAGGACCTCAGGAAGGAGCTCTTGCTTCATAAGAGGATAGATCAAGACCCTTGTAAGAGTTCTCGCTTCACGTAAGGATGGTAACAGACCGCCTTGAAAGGCTCATGGTGTATTATAAGATAGGTTATTACCTCAGAAAGAAGTTCTTGTTACATAGAAAGATGAACCAGGGTATCTGAATGGACCCCTTGTTTCATAAGAAAATTGCGTTTCTGGAACCGTAGTATTTTATTCGGACCAAGTTTAAGCAAATTGCGGCGGCCAGGATGAAAGGAGCACTTACAGATATGACGTCTTCAATTACGGCCAGGATTAAAGGAGCCGGCCAAATTGTCTGGATGAACCTTGGCACGAAACATATTTAGACTGGAGGTTAGGGATATAGTACAGAAAAAAAAATATCATCATGCTGTTTGCGGCAGTGGGTAGCAGTTAAAAGTTTAGATTCACTTTAAATATACCACTTTAGAATAGTGATAAGGAGAAATGTAGAAGAGCAGCCTATTTTACTGACAAGGAGATTACATGTAGCCGCAGTCCAAGCCTCGCAATTGCAGGTACGTCGCTTACAATTACCTACTGGCTCACCAGCTTCTCGCTGCATTGCAAGCCTCGCACTTGCAGGTACGGCGCTTACGATTACCTCCTGGCTCACCAGCTTCACGCTGAACTGCAAGCCTTGCACTTGCAGGTACGGCACTTACAATTACCTACTGGCTCACCAGCTTTTCGCTGCATTGCAAGCCTTGCACTTTCAGGTACGGCGCTTACAATTACCTACTGGCTCACCAGCTTTTCGCTGCATTGCAAGCCTCGTTTTTGCATGTACGGCGCTTACAATTACCTACTGGCTCACCAGCTTCCCGCTGCATTGCAAACCTCGCACTTGCAGGTACGGCGCTTACAATTACCTACTGGCTCATCAGCTTCTCGCTGCATTGCAAACCTCGCACTTGCAGGTACGGCGCTTACAATTACCTACTGGCTCACCAGCTTCCCGCTGCATTGCAAGCCTCGCACTTGCAGGAACGGCGCTTTCAATTACCTACTGGCTTACCAGCTTCTCACTGCATTGCAAGTCTTGTACTTGCAGGTACGGCGCTTAGAATTACCTACTGGCTCACCAGCTTCTCGCTGCGTTGCAAGCCTCGCACTTGCAGGTACGGCGCTTACAATTACCTACTGGCTCACCAGCTTCTCGCTGAATTGCAAGCCTCGCACTTTCAGGTACGGCGCTTACAATTACCTACTGGCTCACCAGCTTTTCGCTGCATTGCAAGCCTTGCACTTGCAGGTACGGCACTTACAATTACCTACTGGCTCACCAGCTTCTCGCTGAATTGCAAGCCTCGCACTTGCAGGTACGGCACTTACAATTACCTACTGGCTCACCAGCTTCTCGCTGAATTGCAAGCCTCGCACTTGCAGGTACGGCGCTTACAATTACCTACTGGCTCACCAGCTTCCCGCTGCAATCCAAGTTTCGCACTTGCAGGTACGGCGCTTACAATAACCTACTGGCTCACCGGCTTCTCGCTGCATTGCAAGCCTTGCACTCGCAGGTACGGCGCTCACAATTACCTACAGGCTTAACAGCTTCCCACTGCATTGCAAGTCTCGCACTTGCAGGTACGGCACTTACAATTACCTAGTGGCTCAACAGCTTCTCGCTGCATTGCAAACCTCGCACTTGCAGGTACGGCGCTTACAATTACCTACTGGCTCACCAGCTTCTCGCTGCATTGCAAACCTCGCACTTGCAGGTACGGCGCTTACAATTACCTACTGGCTCACCAGCTTTTCGCTGCATTGCAAGCCTCGCACTTGCAGGAACGGCGCTTTCAATTACCTTCTGGCTCACCAGCTTTTCGCTGCATTGCAAGCCTCGTTTTTGCATGTACGGCGCTTACAATTACCTACTGGCTCACCAGCTTCTCGCTGCATTGCAAGCCTCGCACTTGCAGGTACGACGCTTACAATTACCTACTGGCTCACCAGCTTCTCGCTGCAATCCAAGTTTTGCACTTGCAGGTACGGCACTTACAATTACCTACTGGCTCACCAGCTTCTCGCTGCATTGCAAGCCTCGCACTTGCAGGTACGGCGCTTACAATTACCTACTGGCTCACCAGCTTTTCGCTGCGTTGCAATCCTCGCAATTGCAGGTACGGCGCTCACAATTACCTACTGGCTCACCAGCTTCTTGCTGCATTGCAAGCCTCGCACTTGCAGGTACGGCGCTTACAATTACCTACTGGCTCACCAGCTTTTCGCTGCGTTGCAATCCTCGCAATCGCAGGTACGGCGCTCACAATTACCTACTGGCTCACCAGCTTTTTGCTGCGTTGCAAGCCTCGCACTTGCAGGTACGGCACTTACAATTACCTACTGGCTCACCAGCTTCTCGCTGCGTTGCAATCATCGCAATTGCAGGTACAGCGCTTACGATTACCTACTGGCTCACCAGCTTCTCGCTGCGTTGTAAGCCTCGCACTTGCAGGTACGGCACTTACAATTACCTACTGGCTCACCAGCTTTTCGCTGCATTGCAAGCCTCGCACTTGCAGGTACGGCACTTACAATTACCTACTGGCTCACCAGCTTCTCGCTGCAATGCAAGCCTCGCACTTGCAGGTACGGCGCTCACAATTACCTACTGGCTCACCAGCTTTTCGCTGCATTGCAAGCCTCGCACTTGCAGGTACGGCACTTACAATTACCTACTGGCTCACCAGCTTCTCGCTGCAATGCAAGCCTCGCACTTGCAGGTACGGCGCTTACAATTACCTACTGGCTCACCAGCTTTTTGCTGCGTTGCAAGCCTCACAATTGCAGGTACGGCGCTCACAATAACCTACTGGCTCACCGGCTTCTCGCTGCAATCAAAGCCTCGCACTTGCAGGTACGGCACTTACAATTACCTACTGGCTCACCAGCTTCGCGCTGCATTGCGAGCCTCGTTCATCAGCAACTGGCTCACCAGCTTCTCGCTGCATGCGAGCCTTGTTCATCAGCAACTGGCTCACCAGCTTTTAGCTGCATTGCGAGCCTCGTTCATCAGCAACTGGCTCACCAGCTTCTCGCTACATTGCGAGCCTTGTGCATCAGCAACTGTCTCACAAGCTTCTCGCTGCATTGCGAGCCTCGTTCATAAGCAGCTATCTCAGCAGCTTCTCGCTGTATTGAAAGCCTCGTTCATCAGCAGCTGGTTCAACAGCTTATCGCTGCATTGCGAGCCTCGTTCATCAGCAGCTGGCTCATCAGCTTATCGCTGCATTGCGAGCCTCGTTCATCAGTAGCTGTCTCACCAGCTTCTCGCTGTATTCCAATCCTCGTTTGTCAGCAGCTGGCTCACCAGTTTCTCGCTGTATTGCAAGCCTCGTTCATCAGCAGCTAGCTCATCAGCTTATCGGTGCATTGCGAACCTCGTTCATCAGCAGCTTGCTCACCATTTTTTCGCTCTATTGCAAGCCTCGTTCATCAGCAGCTTGCTCACCATTTTTTCGCTCTATTGCAAGCCTCGTTCATCAGCAGCTAGCTCATCAGCTTCTGAAGCGCAACTAAAATCCCAAGAAGACAGAGAGAGTAAAAAATATTGAGATCGGATAGAGTGCCTGTAGCTCTTAGTTGAAGAGCTTTGGGAAGGGGCCTGGGCTCTCATGGACTCGCAATGGGGGCCCCACACAGTTCATCAAAATATAAAAACAATTCATCGATGCCTCGGAGTAGGACATTATTTGACAGAAACTGTAAATTAAGACGCGTGTACACTGCTTTGAGGTACAAATCCGGGATTTGAGTACAAGATTTAAAGCATTTACACTGTCCTTGTACCAGTAATTGCCATCTCAACTGTTTCGTTGTGCAGAAAATATTGTGACAAAGCTACTTCCTCTGTTTGCAGGTACATTTCCATCATAAATTAGCTTCTCTATAAAGCATGAGCCTTGTACAGATAACATTAAAATATACATCCTCCTATAGGATGCCCAAGCATTACGCAAGAAATTATTCTTTGCCAGCAGTCACACTACTTTTCAGTACAGATCATTAATGAGGAAAACGCAAAATAATCTACGGTATTTGGTGATCATGTTTAACTACCTTTTTCTCCAGGAAACAAGAAGAAATGCATCGACTGTTTGCTGTATATTTTTTTTTACCTGCTAAATTGCCTCCATTATTCTCATGCAATTTGCTAGCATTTTTCTTAGTTCTTGTTTAATTGTATGCTTTAGTCTAACAAAATGTCGCCATCGTTTCATCTCAAATTTGTATGTATTCATCAAGAAGTAGTCTGCAAAATACTTTTGGGCTTGAGGTACCTGCCATAACTGAAATATCAAATGGCAACGATGATCACATCAGGAGGGTAATTGAATAGGAGTGTATAAGCACTCCTCACTGCAGTGGATCTACTTAAATTGAACGCTGGGTATAATTAGACGAAAAATAAGTTCATGTACATAACCTTTCATATACGATATCTGTTGACAGCTGAAACTGTTTTCGTCTAATTAAACATTTCTGGCACTTTTATACTGCTGTTCCACTCTTGCGCTATGGTTTTCAGTGAATAATTGGGCTGATAGCTGCTGAATACATTTTCTGTTTCGAATGTAAAACTCTTTTTGATAAAAATAAACTGATAAACTTATTTGAGTTTGGTAAGACCATTATCGAAGATAGCATACTGCAAATGTCAGTCGTTCATACGTAAATATAATTTTCTCCAATTGTAATCCCAAAAGATCGACGAATGTTTGTTGTCTTTATATGAAATAAGAGCATATCGTTTACCCCAAATCGTCGCGTTTCTTACTGCTTCAAACAGCTCTTCCAATGCCTTTTGCCTCATTTTATACTTCACACTACCAATTGCATTGGATGCTTCTACTCAGTCAGTCTGTCTTTAAGTAATTCATTCAAACCAATTATCATTCACTATTATTATCCCCACACCTGCCTATCAACTCATGTTGTACACACGAATGCATTCTCCTGATTGCAAGCAAAGTACATTAAGGACAAGGGGTGTTATTTATAGAAAGCTGATTGTATTAGATAAGTAAATTGAAATTTTGATATAGTAATGTATCTAATATTGTAAAACAATGCATTCAATCTGGAAAATGAGGCAGCATCATGCAAATACTGCCACATTTGTACGAGTGGAGAGTTTCCCCACATCTCTGAGTCAGGTTGCAGGTACACTGCAACCAACTGTAACAGCGAAATATCTAGAAGTAAGTTCACAAATTCATAGTATATCCGATCACTGTTTTATCAAGTAAGACTTGTGATATCAAGAAGGGATTAAAGATAATTAGAAAAAGTTAGCATTTGTTAGGGAAATGTCCCGAACAATTCCATCGGAGCGAAATTTATCAAAATATCATAAAATTCCCTTGGATAAATCAGCGAACTCTTTGATTTTCATGGTTGATATAAATTGGCAGAATTTTGTTAGGAATTATTTTCAAGAGAATTACATGACATATAATTTTATTGATTTTGAGGCAAGTTTGGTAGGATGGAAAACGAATTCTTCGAACTGGTCATAGATATAGAAACTAAACCCGATCCCCCAGAAAGGGGGGTGACCGATAGCAAGGTGCATCTCACACTCCACTCATACACTCACACTCCACTCATACACCCACACTCCTCTCAAACTCTCACACTCCTCTCATACACTCACACTACGCTCAAACACTCTCACTCCTCTCATACACTCACTCTCCACTCATACAATCACACTCCTCTCATACACTCACACTCCAATCATTCACTCACACTCCACTCATACACTCTCACTCCACTCATACACTCCCACTCCTCTCATACACTCACACTCCACTCATACACTCACACTCCACTCATTCACTCCCACTCCTCTCATACACTCACACTCCACCCATACACTCACACTTCTCTCATACACTATCACTCCACTCATACACTCACACTCCTCTCATACACTCACACTCCTCTCATACACTCACACTCCACTCATACACTCACACTCCACTCATACACTCTCACTCCACTCATTCACTCCCATTCATCTCATACACTCGCACTCCTCTCACACACCCACACTCTACTCATACTCACACTCCTCTCATACACTCACACTCCACTCATACACTCGCACTCCTCTCATACACTCACACTCCACTCATACACTCGCACTTTTCTCATACACTCACACTCCACTCATACACTCGCACTCCTCTCATACACTCACACTCCACTCATACACTCACACTCACACAACTGATCACTAGAAAATTATACTGAAATCCCCAGTTCTAGAGAAGCCCGGCTCATCTTCCATTTTAGGTTGATTGTTTTATAAAGTGCCAATAACTGGAGCATAAAATATATATTCTCACAACTATGATCTCTTAACATATACGTACAGTTAGGTATCTCACTTCACTTAACATATACACTAACAGTTGAGTATCTCACTTTACTTAACATATACACTAACACAAAACTCAGCATATCATGGAATTACCCGTAATAAACAATGCTCAGAACTTGCTCTCCGTAATATAAGAATATTTGCCACGTCATGAGTGATAGCGCAAGGAAGGAATAATCCTTCTTATTAATTATTCGGGCACCGTTCAAGCACCAATGATAAAGATTCATCTCGCTCTGGTGCTTTTTCAAGAAGTTATTATCGACGAAAGCCTCAATGCAATCACAAATCATCCACGAAATTGGTTTGGCATAGTTTGAGGGGCGACGTGAGACGGCGAAACATTTATTGTACATCCGAATATATTAGATGCTGGTTGCGTAAATACTTCTGTTTTTCAAGTTTATTAATGACTTCGATTTAATTTGTATTTTTAGCGGGAGTTAAAGATCAAAGAAAGGGTTTAACAAAACCTTGATAATGATCAGTTCTCCTCTAACGACAACCTTCACATGTATTGTGAGTTTTTTTTCAGTTTTACCGGTTATTCGTTGACTTGACGACGCAGCTCGTTAACCTGATGCTGCAACGTGTTAACCTGATGACGCAGCTCGTTGACCTGATGATACGGCTCTTTGACCTGATGATGCAGGTTGTTGACCTGATGACACAGCTAGTTGACCAGATGACGCAGCACGTTGACTTGAAGACGCAGCTCGTTGGCCTGACGACGCAGCTCATCAACCTTATGACGCAGCCTTCGACCTGATGACGCAGCGCATTGACCTGATGACGCAGCGCGTTGACCTGATGACGCAACTCGTCAAAACGCGTGTGTTGTCAAGACAAAAGGAGCTCTATTTCGACGAGCAATCATTGAATGCAATAATACTAATATACGTAATCATTCAATTGTACATTTTATACGATATATTGTCTGAATCCCTCCGCAAACATGGGTTTTGTTGACTGTACCAGCTAGTACCAGCTGTACCAGCTGGTATCTTTAAGTAATGTATGAAAGATGCCCGTTCGTCACTTCAAAGGTAGGACTCGAGGATGGTTGTTTATTGAATTAAACAAAATAAAATCATCAATAGTGGGCCAATTGCAGAGCATTCTATCAAATGATCGAAAGGATTCAGTAGTACTATGGGAGAATAAACAGAATGCAGTAGTACTGTGGGGGAAGAAACAGGACGCAGTAGGACTGTGGGTGAAGAAACAGGACAAAGTTTCATACATTATTTGCACATCCTAACGACAACATCACTGAGGGATCACTGAGGAGGTGATGAATCATGCATGGTCACGCCCACCCAGGTAAATAATTGAAGGTTCCGAATCACTGTGCTCAGAAACAAGATACAATAGGTGACTTTGGTGCCCTTTCCTTCCAGAAACAGGAAATTCTCGACTGTTTCAGTAAATGACCCATCATAAATAATACCCGGATCCCTACCCTTTACCTTTGATTACATCGTGGGCACTGAACTTCGCGGCCACTTGGGGTGCCACGATGTTTTTCATCTAAATATTGTACATGAGTATGTAGCATCACTGGAAAATAGCATCGAGAGGTTCCACCCCTGCATCAGAGCTATACTACTCCTCCCTTCGATAGCCCCTTTCCTTCCTTTTGCTACCGCCGTCCACAATTGGTCATAATACATAAAACACTGATATCCTGTGCAAAAAATGTGAAGTTACTCACCTTACTCGCCTCTTTCAC
>SDVV010033372.1:0-11308 GCA_016164225.1 Gammarus roeselii
GAAGGTGAGAAAGATTTCAGCGCCATTTTGTGTGAAGTACGAGGCCTCCAATCGATAACATGTGGATACATTGCGAACACTATATGGTTTGGAGAAATTACGAAACCTTCGACTGAAAACACTCGCACATAGGTTTAAAAAGTTTACACACAACCCGATTATCAGGGAACTACGACCCACCCAGTTGATAGGACTTGCGAAAGCTTGGATGTTGAAACCAACAATAATTGAAGCAAATTTCAAGAATCACGGTTACCGGCGTCTAAATTCTGGGCACATCAATTCAAACGACTCTGTCATTTGTTCAACCGTGATATAGTTATAATCAATTTATCGACAGCCGTGCGACTGGTCCCATTGTGACCAATCTGGAGAACGGCTCTGAGCACTTGAAGGTAGACTCCGATAGGCGAGGGTTGCTGGCGTTTCCTTGAGAAGGATCAAAGGAAACCCCTTTTCCGCCTCCTGTGTTCACATATTCTCTTGAGAGAGATCTATGTAAGAATACGTGACAAAGGGCACATAAGGCCGGGCGCGAGCGTTTATTTCTTGTGGCAAACGGGTAAATGTAATATTAATGTAAGCTAAATCAACTCAATGAAAAGAGAATTCCGAAACATTTTTGATGTGCCAAAAAATTGATCTGAAATAAATGTAACATTTTTTAGATTAAACATGGAAATCTGCAGAAGCTGCTAACTGAAATAAAGTATGTACACTTACGAGGACACGCAGCATCAGATCTATCCCTCTTTCCTACAATAGCTAAATAAGGTAAAAAAGAGAAGGGAATCCTCCCAAATTACCTTAGACATATGGGCAGCACTTGCGAAGAAATTCTAATTTCCTGCCCTCCCTGGAAGGTTGTCCAGAAAAAGAGCTACACACGCCGCTGACGCTCATAACACGACCGTTTGAATGATTGCTGCCATTTCCACAAATTCCAGGAACCGTGTTTTTTGGGTAACAAGAAGTCTTCCCTCCTGCACCCTCTCCCCCCAGCCCTTTGCAAGCATTGAGGGGGATGAGGCGTCGGACCCGTGTTGTGGGACAACGGGAATATCCCCACCTGCTCCCTCATCTGCCTCTCCTCTTCCGCCATGCAAGCACGAGAAAGGAAGGGGACGGAGGAGGCGTAGGTTCTATTTTTTCCAGGCCTCTTCCGTCTTGGAGGAGGTTCCATACTAAATTAATTAATAGGCCAGGTCCATCCGAGGCAGCTTGTATATATGGGAGCGATGACGGGGGAAAATGCTTCCGACCAGCAAGCCCACGGGATTGGAGTGGGACTCGGGCAAACACACGAAATTGATAAGGTAAACTCGATGATGGGATAGCTTGCTGACAAACTATCCCGATGGGAACGTTATACACTGATACCCAGATGAACTAAACCACACAACTATTTTTCTCATCTTCAAACAAAGTTATTTTTGCTTTAGAACCTCTGCCTCTACATAAACAGGGCCCTCCCCCACCACACACACACAAACACAAACCAAACACACTAAAACACACACAACCCACGACCGTGAGGAATGCTCGTGCGTGCTCTCTGAACAGGCAAACATGTTCAGAGCGACTGGCTGGCCCGTGGTCAATGATGTTCAAGAAGCTCATAGAAGGCAATCAGTTGTACTTATAAGCGACACCTCTCGGGCGCAGAGAGACGCAGATGTCCTCTAAACACCCGTCCATTCAAGTGAACAATAAATGACGACAATCTAAAGATGCAAGAACGTGAGTATAATCCGCGTGAAGTAGATGATGTGAGGCCTACATAGTGCCAGGTGTTGATAGAAGAGACAAATGAGTGTTACGGTACGTAGGCACCCTGAAATCACGAGAACTTATTTAAACAGTAAAATTGCAGAAGCTTCAAGATAAGAAACAAAAAATTACTCTTTCAAACACGACATTTCTTACATTGTGTTCTCCTAGGAAAGATCGAAATGAATTATAGCGGTGAATTTATACGTGTATTTCTAATCTGTGTGGTTACTGTTTACATAGATTGCTCTCTACGTCATCATCTTTTTGGATAACTGGATGATGTACGTGAAGGAACATGTTGAAAAAAATTTTGAATATATTGCACAAGTGAACTTCTTCAAGACCAAAGATGCAAGCTGCCTCGGATGAACCTTATTCATATTCCTGAAGCTCTACAACAAAATGACAAGTACCAATAATAATTCAGATATAACACAGGCCCTATTTACGAAAAGCCAACAGAAACAAATCCAAAAATACTCGAAGATATGTTCTCAGCTGTTGTGGGACCTTGACCGTACTCATTTGTTCACTAGAACTAGCAAACCTCGTGTGTTACCAAGTACCTTACACGATACAATTGAACTATGAATTCAATGAGTATTATAGGTTAAAGGAGTACTTTGTAAAACATAAGGATACCCACGAGGCATCTTGTGAATAAATGATTTTATAGTACCTATTAATATTATTAATATCATTACGGTGGTGTGCCACCGTAATGATAACAATAATATTAATAAAAACGTTTATTCACGAAATGCCTTGTGGGTATCCTGATGTTTTAAACGTTATTTTTTCAGCACAGTGAACTTTTCTCCTGCCGAAGTTATTAAATATATAGAGAAATTGAAAGTTACCAAATCTCCCGGTCCAGACCAAGTTCATCCCAGAATACTGAAAGAGACTAAGAACGAAATTGCCGAACATCTAGCAAACATTTTCACCCAATTTCTCACAAATGGCACCTGCCCTTCTCAATGGAAAAAGGCCAACGTCACCCAATTATTAAAAAATAGAACAAAAAGTGTTCCGGAAATTACCGTCCAATTAGTCTCACCTCAGTCATAGGCAAATTGATGGAAAGTTTGATCACGGATAAAATTAACATCATTCCTAGAGTTAAATCAGTTAATAGTTAACTCTCAGCATGGCTTCAGACGCAATCGTTCATATCTTACTAACCTGCTGTTTATTCAAGAATATAATTGAATTTCACGACGCGAAATCTCCGATCGACATAATTTTCCTTGACTTTCAAAAGGCTTTCGACAAAGTTCCTCACAGACGCTTGGTTAGTAAATTGCACAGCATCGGTATTCGAGGTGAACTCAATAACTGGCATGATGTGCTTGCAAACACAACCCTCCAAGCCTCACGATCAAAATTATGGAAACTCATTAGAAGCCTCGATAACAAAAACACAAACCACATGGACACACATGAGGCCATTCTACCACCCAACACCCACACCATCCCATCAGACCAACAACAAGCGGACATACTCAACAAATACTACACTACGCAAACACCTGCCACCTACCACACCCTCCAGACAATAGGAGGATACTCAAACAGTTACACAAAGTACAGATCGACCCAAACATTGAACCTCCTTTTACACTAGCCATGACCATAGCCGCCATCCGCCAGACTAAAAACTCGTCAGCAACGGGTCCAGATGGCATATCATACATTCACCTTAAACATCTAGGTCCTCACGTCATCGCGACCCTCACGGACATCTTTACCTTTTCCATACTACACAATACAAGACCCAGCACCTGGAAACAAGGGAAAATTATACCCATCCTGAGACCCAACAAAGCTCCCACAGATCCAGCCTCATACAGACCCATTTCTCTTCTTACGAACCCTTCGAAAATCTTGGGAAGACTGGTTCTAAACAAAATTAATGCCCACATCCCACTCTCCCCCACATAACACGGTTTCAGGACCCAACACTCGACAACCACTCTCCTCACCAGCCTCACCCAGACCAGCCATGAAGGCCTGAAAGAAAAGAAGCCAGCCAAACGAACCCTGGTATGCGCTATCGACATTAGTAAGGCCTTCGACACAGTTCCAAGACACGTCCTCTAATTTCCTCTCAGGCAGACAAGCACACACTGTCTATAATAAGAAGCCATTCCGTACCCGCCACTTCCCCAATGGTGTCCCACAGGGCTCCGTCCTTTCCCCCTCCCTTTTCATCACCTTCATGCACGACCTGGCAAATCACAACAGAACCCAACACCTAAATCAACTCATACGCGGACGACCTCACAATAATCACACAACACCACAAACACGAGATTGCCGCTACACACCTCCAGCAGAACCTGAACTCTCTTGAAGTCTGGCTGCTGGATAACAGAATGAGGGTGTTAACACTATTAACACCAGACAACAGTGAACACCGTGTTCACCTCCATGTTACGCTTATCAACACTCCCATACCCCACAGTCTCACAACCACAACCCTTGGAGTAACTTATGATACAGAGATGACATTCAAACCTCACACAAACAACATTGACGCTAAAGCCCTACCAAAACTGAATGTGTCCCGGGTACTCCCCACAACCACCTACGGCCACTCCAAGGAATCGATTACAACACTACTCAAACAATTTATTAGGCCCATCATCTACTCAAACACCGCCTGGTCCTCTGACCTTGCACCCACACATATTAATTCCTAACAAAGAATACAGAACACGGTCTTGCGCATCGCAACGGGCTGTATGCAATCCACACCAGTATCTCACTTGCATGAGGAAACCAAGGTCGTCCCTCTCAAACATCATCTTGATATGAGAGGAACTCAATTTTTTAACAAGATTGTAAACCAGACACATCCCTCCCACCACCTACTGAAGCCCAGTCAAACCAACAGACACCTACACAACACACCAGCAACACACTTTGGCCATCACCACACGACCATTCCTCGTCCTACAAACAACACATCAATGCACAAACAGATACACACACACTTCACAGCTCTTCCATTGGGCGAACACAGAGTTAACACAGTCCTGGGGGTCACCCGCCTGAGGTGGACGTGGAGGAGTTTGAGTTGCCCAGAGGTGACCGTGTCCACCTGTCGTGGCTGAGGTGCGGACATTATTCGTTCCTCCAGTCATACCAGCATAGACTGGGGAATGTCCCTTCCGACCTTTGTCTGCGATGCAGGGGTTCGCCCAGTACGGTCGAACACGTCATGACGTCGTACCCAGCCGACTAGACCACAATATCACGTCGGTGCGTGATCTGTGGGAACGCCCGAGACACATCATAAATTTCCTCAGGGATGTAGGCATAATATAAATGCCTGCATCTGCTAAAACATCCATAACATGCACATGTCGGTGGGTTCCCGGGCTTCGGGTTGTGACCTGGATGTGCCTCCTCCATAGCAGGGAGAGTTGGGGTTGAGCAACAACAACAACAACAACTCAGTAACTGGATAAAATGCTGCTCACGGACAGAGGGCAGCAAGTCATACTTAATGGAGCGCCCTCCAATCGGGGTAAAGTTACAAGCGACGTGCCCCATGGATAAGTGTTAGGTCCAGTTCTCTCCATAATATTCATAAACGATCTCAACAGCAACGTACTCTCGAACATTAGAAAGTTTGCAGACGATACCAAGCTAGGAGGAAAAAGGCAAACCAAACTCTAGAGTGAGCAGGTCAAACTAGACTTGAAAAAAATTGTTGAATGGTCAGAAAAGTGGCAAACAAAATTCAATGTCGAGAAGTGTAAAATTGTGCACATTAGTTACCATAACCCTAAACACGAATATTCAATGTTCGGAAGGAAACTGATACCTGTCACCGAAGAGAGAGATCTAGGTGTCATCACTAGTAATGACTTGAAAAGCAGCAAGCAATGTAACGATGCAGCCAAAACAGGCAATCAAATGTTAAGCATGATATCCCGCACAATCTCGTACAAGATCAAAAATAGTATTCGCAGGTTATACACTGCATTCGTTAGACCGCACCTTGAGTATTCCGTCCAATTCTGGTCTCCATACCCCAGAAAATACATTATTAAATTAGAGAAGGTCCAGCGTAGAGCTACCAAACTAATCCCTTCGCTGCGCAATAAATCGTACAAAGAGAGACTGCGCGAACTCAACCTTTATTCGCTTGAGAAACGTAGAGTCAGAGGTGACATGATCGAAGTGTGGACGACTATGAAGGGTAAGGAAAACGTCGAGCGAACAAGCCTTTTCACTTTAGATGCGAACGGAGTGACCAGGAATAATCGATACAAAATTGTTGGCAAGCGTATCACACTCGATATCACGAGCAATTTCTTAACGTATAGGGTTGTCGAAGAATGGGACAGACTTCCCGCGGGAGTTGTGAACAGCGATACAATCGGAACGTTTAAATCACGGCTCGACAAATTGTACCAAAATCCCCGCTAAATAGCTCCCATCTATGGCACTTTCACCAGTATATTCGTGAAAAATAGTGTCCGGCATTGACACCCATAAGGTTAAATTAGTGTCCGGCATTGGCACTAGCACGGTAAAAAATGTGCCCGGCATTGGTACCTGCTCGTTGCAAAACGGTGTTCAGCAATGACACCGATCAGCCCTGGTTTAACGAGGAATAAAACTGTGACAATCTTAGATCAACACCGTAGGTCGGTGGCTTTCTCTTCATGTGCGGATTTGAGTTGTTTCGAGTATCATCGTCATATACAATTTCCTTCTACAAGCTTTCCCTTTTTTGATCTATTAAAAGAGAAAATACACAGACACAAGATGCTATCTTAGACGTTCTACTTTAAAACTAATCTTCTTACTTTCAAAAGGCACCCCCGTTTGGGCCAAAATCTTATTGTTGTCTTCTTACACTTGTAAACAATGACACATCATCCAGACTAGCACACCACCGACCCACTGTGCTATACCACACCACCGACCCTCCCAACTACTGTATAGCAAACCATCGACCGTCCCAACTACTGTATACCACACCACCGACCCTCCCAACGCCTGTATAGTACACCACCGACTCCCTTTACCATATCAGACCACCAGCCTCATCCACTAAAGCGTACTCCACCGAGCTCCTCTACTCATCTACTCTACTACTCTACTATAGCAGCAGCTAAAGAAGCAGCATCAGAGCCCCCAGCAGAGAGTAAGGCAAGAGAACTACTTGCAATTGGTCGCTTCAATTTCCAGGTATCCGTTTCAAAGAGCTCTGGAAATAATAACATCCGATATAAAGGAAGTTTTTTATCCGGCCATCGCCGGTGTTTTCTTTGAGCTTCTACGGAAGGAATGCTACCATAACACAGGCAATGGGGCACCAGTATCTCCTAACAAGCAGTTTGCCTCTAATAGCTGCTATAATGTGGTGGGGGGATGCGGGGCCAGAAGGGGGAATGAGGGGAGACCAGAGGAAAATCAGGAATGTATAATAACCAAGAGAATCAACAGTATAACAGAGCCAAACAAATAATAATATTAACAGTAACATGGATACAATTTATAGTAGAGGAATACAGCACATTTCGAAAGAGAAAACTATCATAGTAGTAGGAGCAAACAACGCAAAGTAGATACAATCAGTACAATGTAGACTGTTAACAGCATAGTAGGAGAGATAAGTAACAGTATAGTAGAGGGAAACAACAGTATTGTAGAGGCAGTCAGTATAGTAGAAACAATTACATTATAGAATAGGCAATCAATTACATAAGGGCAATGTACAGTATAGTAGAGGCAGTCAGTATAATAGAAACAATTACATTGTAGAAGAGGCAATCAGCTACATAAGGACAATGAATAGTATATTAGAGGCAGTCAGCGTAACTGGCACAATTAAGATTATAAGGGAGGCAATCAGTATAATAAAGGAAATTACTAGGATAACAGTGTCAATCATCATGATAGAGTAAATTGACCGTGTTAAAGCCCTCCGTTCTGAGGTTCATTTATTCACTGTATTGTACGATTGTGGTAACTCATGTTACATAATCAAAAGATCTGCATATTTTCCCTCGCAAAGAATTATCACCTATCTACGAACCCAACAGCATGCCATCAACAACAGGACATCAGCAGCAGGCGATCAGCAGCAGGCCATCAGCAGCAGGCCATCAACAGCAAGACATCAGCAGCAGGCCATCAACAGCAGGCCATCAACAACAGGACATCAGCAGCAGGCTATTAACAACAGGACATCGGCAGCAGGCCATCAACAGCAGGCCATCAACAGCAGGCCATCAACAGCAGGCTATCAACAACAGGACATCAGCAGCAGGTTATCAACAGCAGGCCATCAACAGCATCAACTACTGAGCTAATTGTTGTCAAGAAGCACAGCCTTTGCGATGCACAACACTACAGAACCTATAGCCTCAACAAGCACAGCCCCTGCGCTGCACAACACTACATAACCTTAAGCCTCAACAAGCACAGCCCCTGCGTTGCACAACACTACAGAACCTATAGCCTCAACAAGCACAGCCCTTGCGTTGCACAACACTACAGAACCTATAGCCTCAACAAGCACAGCCCCTGCGCTGCACAACACTACATAACCTTAAGCCTCAACAAGCACAGCCCCTGCGTTGCGCAACACTCCATAACCAATAGTCTCAACAAGCACAGCCCTTGCGACGCCCAACACTACAGAACCTATAGTCTCAAAAAACACAGCCTCTGCGTTGCACAGCACTCTAGAACCTATAGCCTCAACAAGCGCAGCCCATGTGCACAACACTCCAGAACCTATAGTCTCAACAAGCAAAGCCCCTGGCACAACACTCCAAAACCTATAGTCTCAACAAGCAAAGCCCCTGGCACAACACTCCAAAACCTATAGTCAAAACAAGCAAAGCCCCTGGCACAACACTCCAAAACCTATAGTCTCAACAAGCAAAGCCCAAAGACCCTGGCACAACACTCCAAAACCTATAGCCTCAACAAGCAAAGCCCCTGCACACAACACTCCAAAACCTATAGTCTCAACAAGCAAAGCCCCTGGCACAACACTCCAAAACCTATAGCCTCAACAAGCAAAGCCCCTGCACACAACACTCCAAAACCTATAGTCTCAACAAGCAAAGCCCCTGGCACAACACTCCAAAACCTATAGCCTCAACAAGCAAAGCCCCTGCACACAACACTCCAAAACCTATAGTCTCAACAAGCAAAGCCCCTGGCACAACACTCCAAAACCTATAGCCTCAACAAGCAAAGCCCCTGCACACAACACTCCAAAACCTATAGTCTCAACAAGCAAAGCCCCTGGCACAACACTCCAAAACCTATAGCCTCAACAAGCAAAGCCCCTGCACACAACACTCCAAAACCTATAGTCTCAACAAGCAAAGCCCCTGGCACAACACTCCAAAACCTATAGCCTCAACAAGCAAAGCCCCTGCACACAACACTCCAAAACCTATAGTCTCAACAAGCAAAGCCCCTGGCACAACACTCCAAAACCTATAGCCTCAACAAGCAAAGCCCCTGCACACAACACTCCAAAACCTATAGCCTCAACAAGCAAAGCCCCTGCACACAACACTCCAAAACCTATAGCCTCAACAAACACAGCCCCTGAGTTGCGCAACACTCCATAACCAATAATCTCAACAAGCACAGCCCTTGCGTTGCACAACACTACAGAACCTATAGCCTCAACAAGCACAGCCCCCTGCGTTGCACAACACTCGAGAACCTATAGCCTCATGAAGCACAGCCCCTGCGTTGCACAACACTACAGAATTTTAAGCCTCGACAAGCACAGCCCCTGCGTTGCGCAACACTCCAGAACCCATAGCCTCAACAAGCACAGCCCTTGCGTTGCGCATCACTCCAGAACCTATAGCCTCAACAAGCACAGCTCTTGCGCTGCACAACACTACAGAACCTATAACCTCGACAAGCACAGCCCTTGCGTTGCACAACAATCCAGAACCTATAGCCTCATGAAGCACAGTCCCTGCGCCGCACAACACTACATAACCTTAAGCCTCGACAAGCACAGCTCTTGCGTTGCACAACACTACAGAACCTATAGCCTCGTGAAGCACAGCCCCAGCGTTGCACAATACTACAGAAACTATAGTCTCAAGAAGTACAGCCCCTGCGTTGCACAACGCTCCAAAATCTATACCCTCAAGAAACACGCTACTGTGTTGCGCAACACCACAGAACCTATAGCCTCAAGAAGCACAGCCCCTGCGTTGCACAACACTTTAGAACCTATAACCTCAAGAAGCACAGCCCCTGCGTTAACCACACTCCAGAACCTATAGCCAGCGACAGGTACCGATCAATCTCTGCAGTCTCAATGGAGTTCCGGCAAGAATCTCCGTAAAGAGCGACGTTTCCCGGTCCAACTTCCCATGGTATTCACTCTCAAACCAGCTTAAGTCGGTCCCCAACAGTGGCATGGGCAAACTTAAGCAGACTCGGGAACCACAAGTCTGGCAACTTACCAAACAGCCACTGACTCCCGGGCAAAAGCAACCAAACACAAATGGCGGTCATCACTTATCGGGATCTGAGTCGTCAGCCTCTCATGGGGTGTAGACTGCAAGTTGACTTGATACAAGGAGGTATCTACGAAAGGCAGAGTTGTCAATATTGAGCCAGCACGAGTCAGTGAATTTCAGATGTTGAGTTTCAACTTAAATGTTCAGGTACCAAAGAAGGTTGGATTTGAGGAATACTAACAAAGTTTATCAGACCGAACACGATTAAAATCCCCAAGTGTGCCCTCCCCTGCATTGCCCGATCCTCTTACCATCGAACCCGTTATTATAGGGGCTTACAGCGCACATACGAGACTTACACCCCTGTTATTGTGTAGTCTTTCACCAGTGGAGTTCGCGTTGGGCGAGCCGGGATGGGCCACGGCACCCCCACCACCACGCTAGCCCATTGTGCTGTGGTAACTCTTGGTATTGCACGCCAATTTGATACTATTATAAGTCCTCAATGCATAGAGGGAGTGAGCAACGAGGATTATCCGCATACAAGGGAAGAGAGGAACGGGGGGACCAGAGCCACACAATGGAGGGAGAGAAGTAGGGGGAGGGCAGGGCAAGGGTACCGACATAGCTTTAGGTTAGGCAAGTCCTTGGAGAACCCATTGCAGTGTGCAGTATATACCTATTGCAGTGTGCAGTATACACCTATTGCAGTGTGCAGAATATACCTATTGCAGTGTGCAGTATATACCCATTGCAGTGTGCAGTATATACCTATTGCAGTGTGCAGTTTATACCTATTGCAATGTGCAGTATATACCTATTGCAGTGTGCAGTATATACCTATTGCAATGTGCAGTATATACCTATTGCAGTGTGCAGTATATACCTATTGCAGTGTGCAGTATATACCTATTGCAGTGTGCAGTATATACCTATTGCAGTGTGCAGTTTATACCTATTGCAGTGTGCAGTATATACCTATTGCAGTGTGCAGTATATACCTATTGCAGTGTGCAGTATATACCTATTGCAGTATGCAGTTTATACCTATTGCAGTG
>SDVV010033373.1:0-11308 GCA_016164225.1 Gammarus roeselii
GGATTCAATATGCTACAAGTGAGATGCCAGGGGGACATCTCCAAGAATATTACATATTCAGGTGATATGCCGGAGGGACATCTAACAAATATTGTTTCACTAGGTAACCGGTGCGTGCTGCCGAGCGATAGCAGCACGAGTTGTTAAAAATGTAGAAAAATGGTTATTATTGCAGGTTTCTTGAAAGCTGACGCACTTCAAGATGAGACGTCAAAGTGACATCTTCTAGGAAAGAGTTGCTCGTGGCAACTCTTGAATTTAATCAAAAGAAACACGACTATTTTAAATTTGGGAAAAATGATATTGGTGCAAATTTCAGGAGTTGTGTCGTGTCAGAGGAAACAAAGGTTTTTAATTTTTGATCAATCATCGCGAGATTTGCTCCAAAAAAGACATGAACAGTTACCGCAGATCTAAGTTCAAAAAAGACAATAAACCGGTATTTAAATTTTTTGAAATTAGCTCGGACATCTGTGAGGAATCGGTTAGTAGGTGAGCGTCTCTCTGCGCAATACTGAAACAGGGTCACTCCCGGATCTGTACTACAGGAGAGGAAGAAGACTGTTAGTTCATTCAAAATGTAAAGATGGTTCAATTTAAAGGTGAGATGCCGGAGAGGCAAGTGCATTAAGTGCACTATTTTATAATTTTAAGAGGAGATGCCAGAAGGACATCTCTAAGATCTATATATATTTCAACTTAGGTGCCTGAGGGCTTTTATATATTTCAAATGAGAAGCCAGAGGGACATCTCTAAGAGATGTAACCGCTGCGGGTATTACAATTTGATAAGAAAAAATCGTTTCTTTTTCCCTCCAGACCCGAAGGGAAGAAGAGGAGAAAAAAGAGTAGCATCGTGTCGACAGTGTCGTTCCATAGGAAGGTACTCACTAATTCAACAGAAGAATATTTTTTTATCCCAATTTCTCTCTTTTCTTTTCTCTCCCGACCGGGAGTGTAGAAAAGTAGGGTTATAAGACCATTGCGTCGGCAAAGTCTCGCCGTAGGTGGATACTCATTGCCTGACAATGGATGATATCTGTCTAATCTACGTCGTACCGTAGAGTTGAGCAAGCTCTCCTCATGATGCGGTTTCGATTTTCGAATATCATGGAGTGGGGGGTGAGCCGTCGTTTCGGCTCATCGCTAAGCGTCGCTGGCTCGCCGGCAGACTTCACACGCACATCTTTGTTGAATCTACGTCGTACCTTAGAGTTGAGCAACGCCCTCCTATTGGTGCGGTTTGATTTTCACAAAGCATGCAGTGTGGGGGTAAGACATCGATGCGACCTCTCAACAAGCGCCGCTGAGTCGCCATAGATTTCACCCCCTCTGATTCGTAATTGATATCTAGCTCTCCCCATTTCTCTCCTCTCTTTTCTCTCCCGCAGGGTGGGTAGAAAAGTGAAAGAAAACCATTGGGTCGGCAAGGTCTCTTCATAGGAAAATACTCATTGCCTCAATAATAGATGATGTCTGTCTGATCTACGTCATTCCGTAGAGTTCAGCAAAGCTTCCGTCTTGGGCGGGTTCGATTTTCGAATTCTGTCGTGAACGAATATTTCCAAATCAATACACTGAGAAATTTGCGAATTTGACGAGCAAATAAATTTAAATTTTTCGTTCACAAGAAGCTCAGGGGTTTTAAAATGGTCTACAAAACGTCCCAACTCAAATATGATACAAATTGGTACTATAAAAAGAAATAAAATTTATGAATGCGATGCATAGTGTCCCTTCTCCAGTAAAGTGCTCGATAAGCCACCACTTCATCCTGGGGCACAATCCGTGCCTGCAGTCTCTTCTAACCTGTCAAAGCGATGCGTTGTGTGAAGTCTCCTGGAAAGTGCTCGAGTAGGCACCATTTCTTCATGAGTCAAGTCTCTTTCATCCTTTCAAGTCGATACGTCGTGTGATATCCTATGGAAAGCGCTCGATTAGGCACCGCTTCTTCCTAATACAGACACGAACAGCGACTCAAGTCTTTTCCATCCTTTTCAAGGCAATACGTCGTCCTCTGCAACGTCCTCAGTCCGCACCACTTCTTCTCAGTACACCTTCCGTGTCACATGTCTCTTTAATCCTGAAAAGGCGATGCGTCGTGTCTCGTCCATTGCAAAGTATCTTTTCAAGTGCCACTTCTTCCTGAGTCTCCTGAAACGCTCAAATGATGTGACACGCCAATCACTCTCCGAAGGATCCCACTGAGCAGCTGCAAACATGTTTAGGATCCCTGAACGTCTCAGTCAGGTTCGGGAACCCATTTGCGCCCAAATCTGACGTCGTCTGAGAAGAGTGATCCTGCTTGGAAATTCTTGCACTGACAGTTCACTACAATACGATGAATGAGGTATTCGTTTTTTCACTGGACGTTTCTTGGGGAAATGTAAACTATTGATTTGCGTCGTATGGAGTTTTCATAACTGGTGTAATTCATTAGGCAATAGGAGTGGCAACCAATATATTTTACCTCTGTAGTCTTAATGACAGGGCAATACAATCAAATTGGCAATGGAAAAATAATCGTGGATTTATGCGTCGGTCAATCGACTATAAGAGTCGAAGATATTTGATCACAGAAAATAAGATAATGGGTCGATTATGATCGACGAAAACAGTTTATTGATCGACGATATCCGACTTTCATTAAATTGTGCGGCAGAGAATGATTAAATACTAACTAGTTCTTAAAACAATGTTAATCAAATTGTTCATGCATCGTACTACTGAATTAGAGGATGGGTGGTACTTTCAACAGTTATTCAATGACCCGCCTTTTTGAGTTCTATATTATAACATCATATTACATTTAATTGCGCAAATCGTTAACTATCATTAACAATTTATCACCATTCATTGTTATTCATTAGTATTCCGAAGTAACGAGGTCGCATAGTATATGATTCCATGCCATTTGGTAGCGCTGAGGGTATTAATTAAAATTTCTCACTGCAAATCGTGGAAAAATGGATCCGTCATCAACATACCTTCGGATGTCTAGAAATGTTCATACACGTTAGTGTTATTTTGCTTACATCAATCATAAATATAATAATTTATCTTGGTTTACACTAGTTTCCTTTAAAATCATTCCGGGGTTATTCTAAAGCACTTCCGTTTATGCCATGTCCATATTTTCTAGTCGAAAATATACCAGTTAAAGAAAAGCCAATGTTTTGTTTTGATGGCACTAGTGCGTTTTATTGAGGCGTGTTGCCTTATGTTTTCAAAGTTCCCGCGAACGTCATCACGCTCATCACGAAGTTAGTTAAGTTCACGTCCGAAACGGCAAAAAAAGAACTACTAGCAAACAAATTCCAGTTTGCTGCAAAAAAGATCACTCATAACACAAACATTCTGTGTTGACCCTCTCGTTATACTAAGCTCACATACGTATCTTATATATAACAAGAATTCTATTAGAACATTGTGATTCAAAAAACGTCTATTGAATTCGTCTAATGAATTTAGACCCAAAAAACGTCTCAATTAGGAGTCAGTTGTTTATTGATCACGTCATATCATCGGTGTTCGGCGTTGGTAAGGCGGCTACAGTGTAGCAAAGAAGTTGGATTGCTACATTGCAATAACGACAGTTGGATTGTCATATGATGTTCTTTAACTGGTTGACACAAAATATAATAACGCTGTTTATTGATGTGTTCAAATTCAATGCGGTGAGAAGTGAAGGCGATTCTGATAATACGACTCGTTGCATGATGTCCAATGGAAATATTGTCTAGTTGTCTGCATCACCATTTTGAGTAGAAATGTCTAAAAAAGGCTTTGTGTCAAACCTAAAAGTAAGATTCATGAAATTGGCCGTATCTTGATACTCTGGAATGAACTACTGTGGTCGCAGTCAGAAAAATGATGAAGACTGATGTGCAAACATGTTAAATGTAAGCTGGAAAAAGCATATGCGAGAATTTTTGTCACCAGTTTACACAGTCTACTCTGAACTGACGTTTTTCTGTCGCAGATTAAACAACCTCCTTTGTATCATCTACCGAAGATTAAAATGTGAATGGAAGGTTCATTTTGGTACAGACTGCGTTGACGGGGGTGTGTTCGGGAGTGACAAATGGGTCGTTCAACGGTTGTTACATTATTAAATAAAAAAGTTGCATTGATTATAACTATTGTATAGGCTGAATTATTTTTGAGCTACTTTCCGTTTTAATAACCGTAATGAATTGTTTTGTTTTACCTAACCTTGTTTAAGAAGCGAGATGCCCACAATTACACAAGGAAAAAGATTGTCAGTGGTCCAGTGTAGGATATTGTGTCGGATATTGTGTCGATTTCGAAGGATATTGCGAAAGATATTGTGTCGATTTCGAGGGTCGATAATTGTCTAATTTCCAACTGGTGGTACGGTGGTTGAGAGTGGATCAGGGATGGAAGGGAAAAAAACAGTGGGAGGAGAAGGAGAGGTGGTGTCAGGGAGTGAATCGAATGTGGGCAAGCAGGCTGAAAAGCTCCGGCAAGCGTTGTAGGAGGAATATGGCATTGGGAGAGAGCAAGTTAAAGATGTTGCGCTGAGTTGTGCGTGACATGTTTGGGGTGTGG
This sequence comes from Gammarus roeselii, assembly GCA_016164225.1. Classification (NCBI taxonomy): domain Eukaryota; kingdom Metazoa; phylum Arthropoda; class Malacostraca; order Amphipoda; family Gammaridae; genus Gammarus; species Gammarus roeselii. The sequence continues at coordinate 4,572 of SDVV010033373.1, forward strand.
GCCGTGTGGAAAGGTGTAGGAGTGGTTGGGGTAAAAATTTGAGGAGTGGTTAGTACAGGCGTATAACTTTAAACTGCAAACCTTGCATGTTATTTACTGAAATTGTACTAATTTCTATTAAAAATAAATAACACTATTGCCATAATGTAGGGAACTGCCAGTGCAAGAATTTCCAAACAGAATCACTCTTCTCAGACGGCCTCAGATATGGGCGCAAATGGGTTTCCGAACCTGGCTGAGACTTTCAGGGATCCTAAACGTGTTTGCAGCTGCTCCAGTGGGATCCTTCTGAGAGTGGTTGGCGTGTCACATCATTTGAGCCTTTCAGGAGATTCAAGAAGAAGTGGCACATAAACGAATACCTTGCAAAGGACGAGACACGACGCATCGCCTTTTCGGGATGAAAGAGACATATGACACGGAAGGTGTACCAGTAAGAAGTAGTGCTGACTGAGGACGTTGCAGAGGACGACGCATTGCCTTAAAAAGATGGAAAAGACTTGAGGCACGGTTCGTATCTGTCTCAGGAAGAAGCGGTGCCTGATCGAGCGCTTTCCATAAGATATCACACGACATATTGCCTTAACAGGATGAAAGAGACTTGACTCATGAAGAAATGGTGCCTTCTCGAACACTTTCCAGCAGACATAACAGAACGCATCGCTTTGACAGGTTGGAAGAGACTTCAGGCACAGATCGTGCCGCAGGATGAAGGGGTGGCTGGCTGATCGAGCACTTCACTAGAGAAGGGACACGACGCATCGCATTCATAATTTTTTTTTCTTTTTATATTATCAATTTGTATCATAACGGAGTTGGGACGTTTTGTAGACGATTTCAAAACCCCTGATCTTCGTGTGAAAGAAAAATTTAAATTTCATCATTCGATACTTTTGCAAATTTCTCAGCGTATTGATTTGGAAATATTCGTTCCCTTATGGAACTCTCTTTGATCTCACTTCAGTGTGCTCCCAGATGTCACTCGGCTGATAGCCCGTACATTTTCTCCACTTTCATCAGTAACTATATTATTGAGATTAACTTATACTTTGGTGAATAAATATGTAGTCATTGGGCTTTTGAGAGGACATTCCCCTCGATGTTAGTTGTGCTGATTTTATTGGAAATTATGTGAATAATACAGTGACATGATGCGTTTGGCCTCTTCGGATATACGCAGTACATAATGTCACAGTATTCACATGGGTGTGTTTTTGTTGCCTTTAGTTCATCAGAAGCGCACAGAAAATTTCGGCGAGCCTTCGTTGCGGTGTTGCTGAACATGGAATCAACGAATTTTAGAATTATTCACGCCCATTACCAGGTTCCACTGTAGCTGGTGTGGTCAGATGTGTATCACGGACCACTATCCTGCAACAGACACTGTGAAACGAACTGTCGCGTCGTAGGTTAAATTTGTCAAATGCTCTTCCTGTCTCTTTCGCCCCCTGTTTTTCGAAATGGCATGATTTTATTGCAGTATTCTTTTCCATCATGACTTTGAAATCCCTATTATGCCTGGCATTGTCTTTCGTTAAGTAAATATCAAACTGAAAAATGTTAAATTCTTAGATAACGATTAGTTTTAGATGATTGAAGTCTAAACCTTTCGTTGATTAGTGAAACATCAATGCGGAGTCCATAGATTGACTTTTAGACAAAAGTGGTCGTATACCTGAAATCTATCTCGGGTTAACCAAAAAATTGAAAATACGTCTGAATATCTACTTGTAAGTAGGTAATCACAATACCATATATAATCAAATGAATACAATCGAATGAATTTCAGAAAGACGAATTCTGTTGGGTTTAAAACAATAACTAATGGGATTCCCGTGAGATTTAAATAGCTGTTTCCAACCAGCTGCATTGATTTGTTCATACTTCGCCCCAACAACGCGGCTTCGCGACGCGTTGATGCGGTACTTTTTCATCTCGTTTTATTTGAATCCTTTGTATTTGCGGCCCCGTTTTTTCAATGATTCATTTACAAATTATTTCATTGATATAAATATTTATTTCATTGATATATATAATTATTTCATTGATATATATAATCGGGTCGGGTAAGGGCGGGTCGGGTCGGGTCGGGTCGGGCCGGGTCGGGTTAGGTCGAGTCGGGTTGGGTCGAGTCGGCTCGGTCGGGTCGGGTAGGGTCTGGTCTGGTCTGGTCTGGTCGGGTCGGGTCGGGTGGGGTCGGATCTGGTCGGGTTGCGTCGGGTGGGGTCGGGACGGGTCGTGTCGGGTCGGGCCGGGTCGGGTAAGGTCGGGTTGGGTCGGGTCGGGCTGGGTCGGGCCGAACCAGGTTGGGTCGGGTCGGGTCGTCTAGGGTAGGGTCGGGTTGGGTTTACATATTGGGAACTGTATCGCAGAATCTAATCGGAAGAAAGACACAATATATTAAAATTTTGAATTTGGCATAACATGGAGAAAACCATCGTGTTGACAGGGTCCCTCTGTAGAAAAATACCTATCACCTACACAATAATTATTTCAATGTCAGCGATGACTATGACTCAAACACATATGATCGGAGGTAAACAGTGTTTTGTCGCACGACTCTTTACAACACTGGGTAGCTCCTCGGAACTGTGCTGCAGGAAAGAAGACTGTTAATTCTCTCTGCTGCACCGACAATTGCTCTGGAACTGGATTTGCTGTGAATTTGGAAAATATGCTAGTTGTTAACTTTGTTTCTTTTCTCCTTCTTCCTTCCTGAATCAGGGAGAGAAAACAAATGATGAAATAGAAAATCAAAAATGATATTCTCCCGAATCAACACCGCCCCACTCAATTGAGCAGTGTTTTTTTCTTCAGGATACCACATTGGTGTGTATGGGTGGTTGCGAGTTGCCGTTGGGGGACCCAATCCAAACCGGTCACACTGGCATAAGTTAGGGGATAGATGCGAGTTGTCGGCGGACTCTGACTTAGGAGGCGGGGGGAATTGTAATCGTGCTAAGATGAAAATAATAACGTTAAAGGTGCACTAGACTTTGAAACTTTCACCACTTTGTTTTGCTAGGCTTTTGCTGGTGTTTAAAGATTTGTTAATACCTTTTTAGGAAGCGCACTGTCTAAAAAAAATTAAAAATATTTCAAGAAGCATCAGTATGTTGACCCGTATGTCTTGTATCAGACCATAAAGAATTTGACCTATTTAGCACGCTGCCGCGTTCAAGGTCGATAGCTGAACTTGACCGCTGATCCAAGTAATTTAGCCAGCAATTAAATGAGCAAATCTATATATGTCAGCAAGACAAATTAGAAAGATAGCAACAATCACCTGTTTCTATAGAAGTAGACCAGCTCGGAGAGTTTGCGCTGAGAAGTAGTATTACTAGAACGTTTTCATGCACGTAGAATGGCATAAGGATCTTCTCCTTCGAAACGCTAATCTTTCGTGCGCATTTCTTCAGAATGGTATTATTATACACTACAGAAAAAATATTAGACAATTTTTATGCTTTGAATGACTGCCATGTTATTGAATGAAAATATTCCAACTTATATAAATTGCGAACCAAATTTCGATGACGCTAAATCTAGTACACCTTTAATAACAATCGAATAATATGCTACTCCTCTGAGTCTACGCCATCCCACAGCATGGAGCAGCGGGCTCTCCTTTGGTGTGGTTTTAATTCACGGATACCATGATCTCAGCTTCTGCTTGTCACCAATTATGGTTTAGAGCAGCAGATGGCCTCCAAGGATAACGGAAATTGGTGGCACTGATGAGAGTTTTGGAGTGATTTCGAGTTGCTGTTTTGAGCTCACACTCAGTACCTGTAGATCCAACGCGGGTTCGGGGTTGGACGTGGGTTGCCATAACCACTCTCACCCGTTCATCACGGTAGGGATAGGAATCGTACCGACACAGATAATAACAATATTAACAATATAAATTAGCTGAAGTAGTTCCAATTTGCAAACAATTCTCATGATAATATTGTTTATTGAAAAAGAAATAAACTGAAAATTATAACGATAATAACATTCTTTGCTACTACGACAGAGGTGTGTCGTACTCTGTTTATTGAGAATGACAATAATAATGTGAAAAAAATATTGTCAACTTCTAGGAAAACCGTGCCGTTTTCTCAGTGGCGAACGTTTCACGTATCCCAGTGTTTGTCGAGTGGGTTTTTGAAGGCATTCACAGATTCAACGTCAAACACCACAGCAGGTAGGTTGTTCCAAGTCCGTTCGATTGCGATCGGGAAGAAGTGCTGGGCTACAGTCGTAGAGAAGCGTTCATCGAAATCGTTCGTCTCGTCGTATCGGGTGCAAATGTTGTGGTCTCTGTCTCAGAGACCAACATGACACACATTATTGAGTTCTTTAAATTATTTGAAGGTTCCAATGAGCTTTCTTCTTACCATACGTTGCTAAGTTAACGATATGCGTCTATCCTCGCAGATGTGATGACGTAGCTGGGGGATGAGCTTGGTAGCGCAATGCCGGATGCGCTTCAGCTTGACTATGTCCCCTCTCATGTGGTGCGACCAGTAATGCACTGCATCCTCGAGGTGGTGACAGACGAGGCACTTATACAACGTCAGTACTAAGTCTTTTCCTTTGTATGGGAAGATACGGGAGATGAAACCAAGGATGTGGCTTGCTGTCTTGTATCCTCCCTCAACCTGCGTGTCTCCTTTCAAATCTTTCGAGATTATGACGTCCAAATCTGACTGTTGGTCGACATCGGCAAGATTGATTCCTGCCATTGTTTGATTGAAGTTGATTGTGTGGCACCCCCATGTGCATAACAGTACAATATGCAACATAATTGGACATCTCGCACGCATCTGACCACTGGATGAGATTTTCAGGATTTAGTTGGCTTGCGAATCTGTTCCCCTTCCTCCGGACTGCATGTCAGAACTTCGTGTCGTCGGGTAATTTCTATACTTTGCACAGAGGCCTCGCATCCGTATCGCTAGACCCAGGACGCTGACCTAAGGTAAACCTGAGGTTACGGGGGCCCACTCGGACAATGCTGGCTGATGCTGACTCTTTGTTAGCGCCGTGTTAGCCAGGCGCAGAGCCAGCGAATTACGGTCCCACTAATGCCGAGTTCAAACACTGAGTAACAATATGCGCCTATCCTCGCAGATGTGATGCGCGGCCCTTTGCCAAAGGCTTTTGAAAAATTTTGGTAGATGACACCCTCTCCCTATTGACGGTTGTAGACGTAGTTCACCTTTTCGAAAAAATACCAACAGATTCGACAGGCACTTTATCTTAAGTCAGAATCCGTATTGATTATTGTTAATCAGATTTATGTCTACCAAGTGATCGACGAGATAATCTCGTATCAATCTCTCGATGTTTTTTTACGAAACCCAGGTCAACTGATCGGTCGATAATTGATTGGAGATTGTCAGTCACCTTTCATAAAGATTGTGGTAACATTAGCTATTCTCCAGTCTTCGTGGATTTCACCACTCGCTAGGGACAAATTGAAAATATAGGCCAGGAAAGCCGCCATTTGTATTTGAGTTTCCTTGGAAAACCTTGGGTGGTGACCATCTGGAATAGTCGATGAGTGGATGTTCTGTCTTTCGAGTTGTATAACAACTTCCTCTCGCGTAAACACAAGATTGTTGAGAGTGACATCCCCAGCCGGGCCTATCAAATGCAAACCATGATTAAAAGAAGCTATTCAAGACACTGGCTATTACTTCAGGAGTAGTTAAAAGTACTGTAAACGAAGATGCAAAGGAATAAGATATGGACAAATAGAGTTAGTTTTGGCTGGGCGGGGGTTGGCCGGATTCAGGCGGGCTGAGTCGGAACCGGTTCTGGCGCGTGAGTCAAATAACTGGTGTCTAACGGGTGGCTTTAGGATGGCATGCATATGGCTAACGTGTGACTCATTCGGGTGGGTGGCCGGACGGATGGGCTTTCAGCCCGTGTTTTCAATTATATATGAGAAGGATTTCTGTATATGTATATTTATTTCGTTTCTAATGTTATAGTATAACATTTTTATTTTAGATAATGTGTTACATTTTTAGGTTTTGATCAGGCAACCTAATGGGTAGAATCTTAACTGGCAGGGGACGGAACAGGTTTTGGCGCCGTCGGACTCATTCGGGTGGGCGGACGGACGGACGGCCTTCGGATGTATTTGGGAATATTTTTGTGCTCTGAACATTTATTTTACATGATTTATTCATGTAATTGTATATATGTATGTTTTTCCTTCTCCAGATGACTGTATTGGGACTTTTTGACCATTTACTATACTTCATTTTATACCTATTACTTGTAGGTTAGAATATTGTTATATCCCCTAGGCAAAAAAGTGGGAAGAGCTCTTGGAAAATTAGTTGAGGTTGCTCTCATCTGTTTTTATCTTGTATTCAGTATTCCTTGGCATGATTAGGGATTTTTTCTGTGTCTTTAGTGGTATACATTCATATTACATAGTATATTGTGCATTGGAATATGATGGTAGATGTAGTAATTAGCTAGCCCATGACTGCCTTCACGGGTACTCGGCTGATAGCTGATGACCTTGCTACTGCTTGTATTTTTATTTTATTCAGAGACTTACATGTCAAAATTATTATATTTTCATATAGTGTTCAAAGATTATATATTTGATAGCATATATTATATGTTTATGTTGGTATATATTTATTTTTAAATCCTAATTGACTCATTCGAGTCCTGCTTGTTACCAACCTGATGGGAGGATTGATGTAGCTTCTGTGTTTTCCATCTGT
>SDVV010033374.1:0-11308 GCA_016164225.1 Gammarus roeselii
TAATGAGTTTGAGGCGCTAGGGTCGGGCCGGCGACGACTCGTTCATTCAACCGTAGAGGCACCGGCAGAGGGTGTAATGAGTTTGAGGCGCTAGGGTCGGGCCGGCGACGACTCGTTCATTCAACCGTAGAGGCACCGGCAGAGGGTGTAATGAGTTTGAGGCGCTAGGGTCGGGCCGGCGACGACTCGTTCATTCAACCGTAGAGGCACCGGCAGAAGGTGTAATGAGTTTGAGGCGCTAGGGTCGGGCCGGCGACGACTCGTTCATTCAACCGTAGAGGCACCGGCAGAAAGTGTATTGAGTTTGAGGCGCTAGGGTCGGGCCTGGCGACGACTAGTTCAATCATCATAAACAAAGATTGAGAAAATACTAAACTAGTACAAATTCTATTGGGTTGTTCCATTGGATTCAATATGACGCCATCACTAAATACTGAAACTTTAAAACTCCTCAACATTAATGCTTAAACTTGGACAGATTTCACGGACTTTACGAAAGATTTCTTTTAATGCAAACAATAACGTCATGGCAGGGTGCGCGATAGCGGCATCGCGTGAGGTGAAGAGGTCGTAGAGGTGCAAACAATTGGTCATCATAGGAACCAATCGTTGCTAATTTCACGGGTCTCCAGAGACAGGAGGGGGAAAGGATCCTCGGGGCAAGGACCGTCTCATCAGATGAAACGAAAGAAATATAAATATATTGACTACATTTCACCGACACTACACAATCGGCCGGTGATGCGAGCCTAAATACCAGGTTCCAAGAATGTAAAAAAAAAAAAAAAAAAAGTTTGCAAAAGATGCCGTGAAACAAAATACTTGTATGTTTAGAACTGGAAATATATTATAGGTGAAACGAAATGAAAATTTTGGTAGAAACAACATGACGCTTCAAATAACACAAACTGATGGAAATATATAGCAGCTTAATTTGTAGAATCAAATGTGCTTGAACATCGGGCACATTTATAATATAGGGATACAAAACACAACTCCGAAGCTCATTTTTGACGATGGGAAAGTATTTTTGAAATTTTAAGAAAAATGGAACACAAAATTTTAGGACTTCATCCTGCAAGGATTCAAGCAAAAGTAGAGGGACGAAAGGACAAGACGGAAGGACAGCCGCGAGATAAAAAGGAAGTAGCCATAGTAATGCAAGAAAGGAATGTAGCGAATAAACAGTACGAACGCCCCATGCATGGGGTGAGGGTGGGCTATGGAAGAATAGGGAGAGATGTAGAACACGAGGGAGGAGGAATGTTGTTCAGGCAATTTCTCGTGAACACGGAACGGATGGATCAAGAGACATTATCAGGAAGGGACGGTAACATCTGCAGAGACACGAATACTGTCAGGGACGAACACTTGAAAACACTCACAAGTCAGAACAAACAACAAACACGTCTGGAACAAGACGAGAGAGAAAATAAAAACCTGAAAAAACTTACTCCTTCTGATAGCGAGATCCTCTCGTGCAGATTATTTCACTGTTAAAGTGGTAAAGTAGAAGAAGCAGAGTGAATCGCAGTAGTAGATGGGGTAGAAGGAACCGTAGTAGGCATTAGAAGAGTGCAGTGGAGAACAAGAATTAGTAACAGGAGCTGACGATAACAAAGACAAAGTTATTTGGAAAACACCAGAGATATTGCAGAATGGTTACAATTTGGTAACCTTTCTGTAGTAACTTATTCAAGATCTTCTGTTCAACATCTTCTCGAATGTGCAATAGAAGAAACGCAAAATGATGATTTTTGAAATTAAAATGAATAAACTTGCATGAATCTTATATAGTGACTGTGGAAACATCCTCAGATAGGTAAATACATTTTACATTTTAACAAATTTAAAATTTAATGAAACGAAACTATAAGATTTGCAAGCCTCACGAAAATCATTTGTTAGTAACTGAAGTGATCTTTCTTTTGCATTGATGTGTTCCAAATTAATACAAATGACACAACGAATCGTTGATTGCTCTGCCAAGGCGATGCTCTAAAATACACCAATTGAAGTATTTGAGGAGCAATCACACCCTAAACACAACCTCAATCACACCCTGAACACAACCTAAATAAATACAATATCAACGATCTGAAGAAAAATCATAAATCTTCATTTTTTCTTAGCGAACCCCAAATTAACTGCAGTGCGGGTGTGAGGATAGGACATGCTCATCAGCGCCGCTGTCTCACCTGTTGCGGTGGATGATAGCCACCATGGCGAGTCCATCTCTCCAGGAGGTGGTGAAGTTGTTGACGTTAACGCCGGGGTACTTGTGTGTGGTGCGACGCGCCCACCGCAGGAGGGCCTCCTTCGCCGTGAGGTTGTCCGTCTGGCCGACGACGATGTCGGAGATCTGGAAAAGAGGAAGAGAGAGCGTTGAGCGAAGTGCGAGGGGAGACAAAACTCGAAGAGGATAGATAAGAGTCAGAGAGAGAGAGGGTCTGAGGAGAGTGTGCGAGGGTAGTATCTGAAGGACGACGGGACTCACGGGAGTGCGGAATTTAGGAGAAGCATGACTCAGGTTTCAGAGGAAAAGTGCAAGGGGATACTTGACCTAGAGGAAGGTGTCGTGAAGGGTCTTACTGGAGCGGGTGACCATGTAGCAGAAACTTTCAGGAAAACTTTGCGGCAATAAGAAACGACTTACCTTTAGCAAAGTCGACTAACAGTCCATATGGCGGGTACTATAAAAAGTAGGCAGATAAAATGAATAAATTCTATGTTATGACCGAACATTATTTACTACACAAAAAGCAAATGGGTGTGCGGAGGATATGTGAAGCAGTTCACGATTCAATCATAACAGCGCCCCAGGGCGCGCATTGACAGCAAAATAAAATGGTAGCTGAACATCAATAGGCAAGATACGTGCTGCAATATAGTACATGACGGACCGCGAGCAGAACAACAGCGGTGTAGAATGTGTGCCCGAGGCCACGCTGGCAGAGGGCGAGCACGGTCACGTCGGCGCCGCTGCTGCTGGACGAGCCTGAAGAAAGTGCGCGGCGGGAAAGTGTGTGATGCGTCTGCAATAGTTTGATGCGCCTGAAATAGTAAAACCGAATACGGTTGACGCCGCCAATTGGGTCCAAAAATGTAATGTATTATCTAAACAAACGGGAATAGCATAAACGGCGAAATACCAATACTCGAGATTATCATGTGATAGAGCCGTGTCAAGCAGACCAAAAACGGCGAAAAAAGCTTCACACCTAATAAATAGAGAAACCGACGATTATTGTGTAAGTGTACAGTAGCCAAAAAAGGGATAATAACACTCAAACAATTCCCCGATCACTCAACAGATTCCGGTTAAATGACTAAACCTAGTAAGGCGAACTGTTACGGCCATTCCCCGACCCTCGACACTCGGGCGAACATTACACAAACTTTCACGACATAAAGAAGCCCCTCGCAGTATCTGCTGAAGTACGGAACCTGCAGCGGCCCATAGCACAGCGTCATCAGCTGGGCTAGGGACTGCCTGGGGATGAGGGACCGGTAATTAATGCGGGGAGAAGAGGGTGCTGGCTTGTAATGCATGGGGAGGAAAGGGCAGTGGGGGCTGTGAGGTCAGGAAGACACAGAAAGTGGGTTAGCGCACAGCCAGGTTCGGGACGAGTAGAAAGCTAACGTCGGTGCCTGCCGTGACCAAAGGATATCTATAGCATGCTCACTTATTCCTAGTGGTTAGCACTCGAGGTTGAAGGTTGTAAAAGGAGAAACCATTAAGAATTGTGCAATGCCTCCACGCCATACTGCAGTAGGCAAGTTGACCCATTCAACCCTTTAACACGAGCACAAGCTCCTAATAAATCGGGCTATGGAGATGGTAGCCTTTGGTTTAGTGGACGAACAGTTCATACGGCGTGATATCCCTTCTGCAAGAGCCGACTTTCTGATGTGCAGTTACGAATGCTTTTCTAGTGCACGTATCCTCAAAAGACCGTTCTCTAAAATGAATCTGTTTCGTCAATGAAGAGATACAGAATACTGAGTTTCGAAGCGTCGTGGGAGAAAAAATACGAGAAAGTGTACTCCTTCATACAACTTAGCTGGTGAGCCAATATTGGACCAAATGAAAATTACTTGATGAAATGAAATTTTTCAAAATATCCATATCCTTCATATCAACTAGATTGCGGTTAACTGTCATATCATAGCAAACGGAAGGCTCTTCTCAGAACTACGGTCTCGCCCAGACATGAGAACACAAACGGATTACTTGGAACACAGTATTTTTACATAACTTTACGCCATGAACGAGGATTGTTGTGATGTAAGAATAAGCAATTGAATCAGTGGGAAAATTACCGACGCTGTTATTTTCCACCTCATGGTACGTTTGATATTTTCCCTTCAGGTAATGCGAGCGTTTTAACATTTTTGTCCGAAGATATAAGCTTCTCCGGGTACCACCACCCGCCGCAACTGGCAGCTGGGCGGCGAGAACTCTCGAACCTGCTGGCCGCTGCCGCAAGTGCTTAAGGCACGCAGCGTGACTCAAGTCCCCGTGACGTAGGAAGGGAGACCCCACGCCATGACCATGATTGGTAGGAACGATGGTGAACTGTCAGGGTCAAGAGGATGACTGACGGTCGCCAGGGAAACGACGGATGTGGGGAGGGAAGGAAGAGCTGGCTGATGTATGGACACGGGGTGGTGTCAAGGGAGCGGAAAAACAGTTCGGCATATATATAATTGGAAGTCCCTAGAACGCCTTACAGGGATCTCAACACACAGTGTCCAAGAATTAAAAATGTGAAAAAATAGCATCGACGTGTGAGAAAACACCAAGAAGAAACCTGTGCATATTAAGATCATGACCGTATCAGCAAGGGCCAAGATAACGGTGATGAGGCGGCCAGACGTAGTGCGAGTTTCGCGGCGGAGGCAGCGTAGCGCAACGTAGGCAGAAGGTGGGTGCTGCGTCACCCAACATCCGAGCCGAGAAATTGAATTAGCTTAGAGGGACAATGCGAGCTGGGCGGTTTGTCGTCTGATAGGCTCCGGATTTCGGGGACAGCTTGGCTACTATCCAGAAAAACGATGCTGGGAAAGGTGAAGACCATCAACCTTGTTTCAGGCTTCGTTGAACACGACGGACGCAATTGCGGAGCTCCAGAATTAGCAAATAAAACATGATGACTTTAAAGAGATTAGCATACACGAAAGATGCCTCCATGCCCGGGCCGGTCAACAGAGGAACTTAGAGAATATAATTCAATATTTGATCTCAATGTTAGGCTTCACATCAGTTGGCGTGACTTGTACGAACAAAACAAACTTGCTAAACAAACACCTGATGTCCCGTTAACGTTGACGGCGCCGTCCACCGCTCGTACACGATCAGCTGGCATGTGAGCTAGCACGGCATTTTCCTCGTTAACGTTGACTGCGCCGTCCACTGCTCGTACACGATCAGCTGGCATGTGAGCTAGCACGGCATGTTCCTCGTTAACGGTGACTGCGCCGTCCACTGCTCGTACACGATCAGCTGGCATGTGAGCTAGCACGGCATGTTCCTCGTTAACGGTGACTGCGCCGTCCACCGCTCGTACACGATCAGCTGGCATGTGTGCTAGCACGGCATGTTCCTCGTTAACGGTGACTGCGCCGTCCACCGCTCGTACACGATCAGCTGGCATGTGAGCTAGCACGGCATGTTCCTCGTTAACGGTGACTGCGCCGTCCACCGCTCGTACACGATCAGCTGGCATGTGAGCTAGCACGGCATGTTCCTCGTTAACGGTGACTGCGCCGTCCACCGCTCGTACACGATCAGCTGGCATGTGAGCTAGCACGGCATGTTCCTCGTTAACGTTGACTGCGCCGTCCACCGCTCGTACACGATCAGCTGGCATGTGATCTAATGATTAGAGAACGAACGGTTCTCTTGTACAGGCAGTAACTCACCAAGACTTACTGGGCCCATCTCAAAGTTGTAGGCCACCGCACTATAGGTAGGGAATACGCGAGCTGTCGTCACATAACATGATGACGAGTGACGAACACAGGTGACATAGTATGATGACGAGTGACGAGCACAGCTGACATAGTATGATGCCGAGTAACGTATGACATGGCGCGAGAAGCACAAGTAATGTCAGGACTCTGATTCCACTTGTGACGCGTCCGTCACAGAACAAAGGACAACGGCGAGAACAGCCAACTGTGACAACGCAGCAGTTCGTGGCTAAAGAGATCAGCTGGACAAAACCAACAGCCACTCCACATGTTGAAGTAACATTTTTATCATTTCAGTTGTGGAAACACCATCTCAGTGAGGTTTCAGAACGTATCGGATCAGTGGGATGAAAATTGGAGCAGTGTGTCGGAAATCGGAACAGTAGGATGAAAATCGGAGCAGTGTGTCGGAGTAGTGTGTAGGAGTAGTGTGTCGGAAATATCCACACAAGAACAGCAGGGAATAAAAATTGCTGTTGCCATCTGAACATCCATTTTTTCCACTAGCCACAACACGCCAAAAGCAACAGCTGCAGTAGCTCGAGGAGTCACCTGCCATCAGGTCTGCAGGGTTGGTGCAGTACGACGCCGGAGGGAGCTGGCCGGCCACAGCGTCCCGTATTAGGGCATCATGGCGGCCCTCGAGGCACTCCACATCATCTCGCCCTACAAAAATGACCACAGGTCCCAAACACCCGCTTAGCCGGAGCTATAACAGTGATGGTGAGGAGGAGGAGGTGGTTAATAACTCTGCTATACCAGTGACGGTAAGGAGGTGACGATGCGGACTAATCCTAAACAACATGGTGAAAAAACATAGAGCAAAACACAACAGTGATGGCGGAGAGATGGCGATGCAGACTAATTCTAAACTACATGCTGAAAAAACAAGGGAGCCAGTAATGACACTAATGGCGAGGAGGCCTCTGGGCAGACGAAGCCCCGCAAAGATAGCTGATATTCTAGCAATCCTCGAGAGGCGGAGTCTGCATGCTGTCTTCTGTTGAGACAAACAGGCCAATTATAATGAGAGTCTTAGGAGGCATTTACCACGAGAGACAATGGGGTGAAGTAGCGGTCAGCAGGGTGATGGGGATCGAGGAGACGAAGAAGAATTCTTAGTTTGTATCGATGAGGAATAACACTAGAGATGGGTGTAGCTGTTCGAACCCACCCTCAATGGAATTTATAGTCAATAATACCAATGATGTTTTTGAAACGGTCATCGATATCATGCAAACAGTATTTTACGTGCAATTAGATGAACAAATAGCGAATGAAGTTCTATTTAAATTATTGTGAACAGACTTTTCCTTTCCGATCCAAAAATAGCCAGTAATCAGCTATATTTGACTAGTTGCTCTGAAGCCTTCACAAATTACCGACCCGATGCAGGTTGATAGCCAACTTGGAAACCAAGTTCCTATACGAGCCCCAACATGCAAAACTGCACGCGCTAGACACGAATCTCGACAAATCAGCCCCCGTTCTTAATTTCGTCGGAGTCAACGTACTAATCCCGTATATTCTTTACATCCCGAGGTAGTAGCTTTGTCGTGCACGAGAAGAAGTGGATCTTGCAGTACCTGGCAACTCTGATACGCACCAGGTGGGTTTGGACTCATCACTCACTGGTCAATATGGTAAATAGAAAGAGGAACAGAGAAATAACAGCCGACCGAGGCATAAAGTGTTCCTAAAGATGCGAATAAATATAAGAAGTAGCATTCAGATTAGTTTGTGGCCCGTAAACAGGCGATATGGACAACTTTTATTATTTATCTGCTCGAAATTATGCCTCTCAGGAGTCATCAAGACCTGAGATCACCTCGAAGGGCACGAGTTGCGAGGCTCAACAGTTTCAGGAGCACCGATGTTCATCTTGGGAGAATATTTATATTTTTTGGTGTGCAATACAAGCCAGCAAGATTGCATACGAGTATACACAAACCAGAGAATAGATAAACGGTGACCAAATACCAGAGACTTTAGCTCTTCCGTCAATCGTTAAGTGAAATGAGGCGTCTGGAACCACAAGGATGTGTTAGAGACCTCTCTGTATACGGTAGTGGTTCCACGAATACCATACCCTCGGCTCTAATGATCTTCCATGGCCAACGGCCCAAGCATCGTAGGCCTTGGATGACTGCATCTTCCCAAAGGGTCGTTCCTCATTGATTATCAACCAAAGCCGAATAGGGTCACTCATTGACTGAGTTAGGTGCAAGTCAGAGCTCATTATTGGACAGAGGTGACGAGGCTGGTCGTCGGCCAGAACAGCCTCTAAGCCGAGGCCACCACATATGCCTCGGAGTCAGCAGCGGGGCAGTGACAGCTGCTGTAGATCGTGAACGCTTCCAGGAACCCCGTTTACATGAAATATATGGTTAAATAAAGTGCACAAGCACCCACATACCGATTTGAAATTGCACGGAAACTTAAAAACAATTGACTCAATTGTTTTCAAGTTCAAAACATCATTTATGTTTTGTGATGTTAATAAAAATAGTCGATTAAAGGTAACAAGCTCTGAAATGATTGCAATGAAGGCTTTGATTGGCCGTAGATGACAAAAAGAGTTCAGCAATTGAAACCGCAATGGTAAGTGGGAGGGAAAGTACAGGACTAGCATTCGAAGAATGTTTGAAAAGAAGGCCCTTTGAGCATTTAGGCCCATCCAATAGCAGGATGTATCCAGGAATATCAACCATTGTGCATAGGTGCCAAAGTTTGGTTAGCCATGAAAATCAAGGCACCGAGGCCACAGCTGTAGTCATACCACCATCCAAAGATGGCTGCCGTCTAGCGTGTGAGTCATGCCTGTATGCTGACACCTCAACTCCTTGATGGAGGCAAGGATAATGAGGAAACACACACAGACTAGTATGGTCAGCAAACAGTCGGGTATTTACGGGGCAAGTTGAGACAGGCTGGAAGCAACAGAACAGGCGAAGCTGATATGCGAGGGGAAGGAAGGATTGATCAGGAGGCTTAAGGTCATTGTGTAACCTCAGTGTTCTGAGGTTACACGATGACCGCACACGGTTGGGATTGACCGCACACTGTCGGAATTGACCGCACACTGTTGGGATTGACCGCACACTGTCGGAATTGACCGTACACAGTCGGAATTGACCGTACACTGTCGAAAATGACCGTACACTGTCGGAATTTACCGTACACTGTCGGAAATGACAGCACATTGTCGGCATTGATCGCGCACTGTCGGAATTGACCGTACACTGTCGGAATTAACCATACACTGTCAGAATTGACCGTACAGTCGGAATTGACCGTACACTGTCGGAATTGACCGTACACTGTCGGAATTGACCGTACACTGTCGGTATTGATAGCACACTGTCGGCATTGATCGTACACTGTCGGCATTGATCGTACACTGTCGGAATTGATCGCACACTGTCGGCATTCACCAACGCTACCATTTCTTTGATCTTCACCAACGCTACCATTTTTTTTTATCTTCAACAATGCTGCCATTTCTTCGATCTTCACCAATGCTACCATTCATTTTATCTTCACCAATGCTACCATTTCTTTGATCTTCACCAATGCTACCATTTCTTTGATCTTCACCAATGCTACCATTTCTTTGATCTTCACCAATGCTACAATTTCTTTGACCTTCACCAATGTTACCATTTCTTTGATCTTCACCAATGCTACAATTTCTTGGATATTCACCAATGCTACCATTTCTTTGATCTTCACCAATGCTACCATTTCTTTGATCTTCACCAACGCTACAATTTCTTTGATATTCACCAATGCTACCATTTCTTTGATCTTCACCAACGCTACCATTTCTTTGATCTTCACCAATGCTACAATTTCTTGGATATTCACCAATGCTACAATTTCTTTGATCTTCACCAATGCTACCATTTCTTTGATCTTCACCCATGATACCCTTTCTTTGATCTACCCCAATGAGACGTGGATCCCTGGAGTAGCATGTTGTGCGAAGGTTTATAATGTTACCCTATACAGGAGAAACAGCAATAGAAGAGAACATAATAACGACCATGAGCGCAGCTTTTATCAATTCATAGAAAATTTGGCGCTATTTGATCCTAAATAATCAGTATGCAAAATCGTTCAGTATGCAAAATCATAAATTATGGATAGGAAAAACCACACGAACAATTTGGAATTAAATTCCATAACCGATTAAGATTACAAATCGGAAAAACATCTTGTTATGTTGACAAACTTCTCATGCAGTGTTCACAATACAATCAAGAAGTGGAATGCGTCTTAAGTAAATGGACTACACAGGAAATATCCTTATGTAAGGATGATTCTGAAACCAGCCAGCTGTAGTCAGGCGGCAGAGCACTCCACTTTCTTCCGCAATTCCTACCTCCTTACTAAAGCTGAATGTGACTGTGCATAAAGTGGGACGAAGGAGGCACAGAGGGAGCCGCCAAGAATGTGAGGGCACACAGAAACACTAACTATGAACAGAAATACGGGTACGCCCCCTACCTTTCGCCAATGACAGGAACTAGAGGCAATCTTGGATATGATATTACGGATAACAGTCACTATTTATTGAAACCGGAAGAATAAGAATTGGTTAATAAAAGTACGAGTAAAGTTTCGGAATTTTTTTTTTTTGTAATCCGACAAAATGGGCTTCAATCGTCTTTTTCAGAACACGGCGTTTGCTCGAAGTTGTAGGGTGGCGTTGTTGGTAGCTAAGGTGCAACGAGAAGACGCCTCTGCCGGTCAGAGCAATGTGCTGCCGCTTTTATAATATTATTCACTGCTCGTGAAACGCTTCCTTCCAGACATTGTTGGGAAGGCATTGTTCCCATTTAAGTGGTGCCATAGCATCGCTGCCAGGCTGTTAGGATGCAGCAGAGACGTAGGTAGAAAATTGTGATTTTGTGGACATGAGAGTGAAGGACATAAGGCCCGACAAGAGAACTCCAGATGAACAGACTCCAATTCACAGGCACTACGCTATTTCTTTGCATTTTCTAAGAGAGTAATTCCACAACGCATACCGTGGTATTTTGTTTGCAGGCGCTCGGGGATTAGCATTGATGTTTTTATTACGTGTTTGCAGCAGCATACGTTGGAGATAGAATACGTTCTTGTATACCTTCTGAGCTACAAGGTCGCCACGTCGTGAAAAAAATAGTCAGTACTGTACCAGCTGATTTTGCCTATATTGAGCTGGCATTGTCGGTGCCAAACATTGTTCTCAGTTTCAACTACGGCAGTGCAAGAACTTCTATGCTTTAATACGGCGATAAACCTTCTATACAGTACTCTACCTTTGATACGGCGCATTTAACGTATC
>SDVV010033375.1:0-11308 GCA_016164225.1 Gammarus roeselii
AGCCTTCTGACTGGTATCACTTATTCCTCTTGCTCGCTGGCAGTCTGACCGGTATCACTTCCTCCTCTTGCTCGCTGGCAGTCTGACCGGTATCACTTCCTCCTCTTGCTCGCTGGCAGTCGGACCAGTATCACTTCCTCCTCTTGCTCGCTGGCAGTCTGACCGATATCACTTCCTCCTCTTGCTCGCTAGCAGTCGGACCGGTATCACTTCCTCCTCTTGCTCGCTGGCAGTCGGACCGGTATCACTTCCTCCTCTTGCTCGCCGGCAGTCTGACCGGTATCACTTCCTCCTTTTGCTCGCTGGCCTTCTGACTGGTATTTTCCACTCCTCAAGATTACTGGAACTCCTGCCGGTAGTGCAATTCTACCGAGTATAGGTAAAACTTATCGGGTTTCCATCATTGAACAAATTGGTAAACTTGCTCAACTATTCATACAGCGATGCTGCATGATTATTGAAAATAAGGTTATCATTTACTGCGCAATGAAAGTAATTGCGGTTGTTTAAAAAGTGATTACCATCAATAGCGTGAATAATTTGATGATCGTTTCATGTTAATAATACAAAATGAACTGATAATTGTGATGGTAATAATGAAAATTCCTGAAAACCACCCGTGCATAAGGTTGACAATCAATGATATCTAGGAAATCAAGAGCTGGTCAAAACCTGGCTAAACAATACGTCTGTGGAGAATAATAGCAACGGCATCTGTGAAGGAGCCAGGACACCTCGTGCAGAATGGAGCAGCGACAAGGGAAGGCGTGTAGGACACTGCACTGCACTCCGCTGGGACATGGAATGCGGGCTGAGAGGGGAGATGGGGCAGTAGACGTAGAGAGTTATGTGGGCAAATATGATGTTGTTTTGGGGAGTGGGGGAGGGATGAGGATACTGGACGCGAGGAAGGGAAGCATGCAATGGGAATTGAAAGAAATCTTCCTATCTGTCCACATTTCAAAATGGTTCACTTCAACCAAGCTGACGCCTGATGTTTGCAGGACTCAAGCGATGAAATGTTTCCGTAGGAAAAGGCTTCTCTTAATGCAAAGGTCAAATTAGGGAGACATGCCAATTGTTAATGTGACGAAAATATCATGTTGGTCAGTTACTCTGCGATCATAATTTTTGTTTACATTCAGAAATAATATTTTGTTAACGATATCGAAATTAGGTCAATCGGGTGAATTAATTTGTAATTCTGCCGGAAGTTAATAAAAAAATTAAACCGCCTGTTTGTCTTGACAATTTGCCAGGTACCGCAATATCCTGACTACATGTCCGTTTTCTATACGGTAACAGTACAGAAAATTGACTTCTAAACGAGATAATTCGACTAGAGTAATGCAAGTAGAATGCTATTTTATACAATTATACCACAATCAATCTCCACGCATTACATATAATATTAGATCCATCAAACGTGACCTACCTGTAGCTTTCAGAGACCAGTAAATCGATGTAATTCGAAAGAAAGAAGCTAATGTGATGTGAACAATGCATGGGTTTACGCTAGTAAAAACAAACGGAAAACCTTACGGGGCCTTGAGGCCTATAAGTAAAAAAGTAAAAAAAAAACAGTCATGGGTAAACTAGCTAATGACAGTCCTATATTATTTTAGTTTTTGTTTAATTATTCATTTCCATCGTCTGGCAATGGGGTTATATTTCTTAAATAGAACAGATGAACCTTATTATCAAATGAAGTTTTTGAATAAGCGAAACAAGGTTTTAAATGAATTCGGCACAGCTCATCTCTTTTAAGAGGCACTCCATAATTCATGGAACAAAATATAATTCACAATGTATATGATCGATACTCATATAAACTAAGAATATCTTACAGAAAAATTCAAGGAGATATTGTATAGGTAGGTCTATGACATTTGCTTAGTTTGCCAAAAGTGTGATTTGACGACATAAATAAAATTGAAAGAAGAATTACACATTCATATAAATCCCATATGCACACATTATGAAGAGATATGGTACTACGTTTCAGATAGTTCATATGTATGCATGAAACGGTCAAAAATATTGCTTGACATTATGACGCAAGGAGAGTCGAACATGTTGGATTTTCCAATGAAACCAATTTTCAACAACAACGCAACTCACATTTGCAAATGCATACTAATGAAAAAAGATTTACTTAGGTTACTTTGCTTCGTTGAACTTGACAGGCTCATCCTGAGTCCTCTTCCAGCGAACATATGCTGAGGGTTGGAGCTGACGCAGCGGTCTATGATCTTACTGTATCCAACTCTTTCTATCAGTGATGAAAACTAACGATGATGAATCAAAGAGCTGTGGTAGTGCGATGGGAATCTCACGAACATTTTGTCTCCACGAACTCCACCAACCAACTCTAGACAAAAGAATTAAACGTATTTCCGAAAAAACTTAGCATGAATTCCTACTCTTGGCATATTCTTGCTCTGCAACAAACGGTCGCCGGTAGAAAGATGTGCGTCATCTTTCATAACAACACACATGATAGTAAGCAATCCAACATTTGACAAAACATTGTTATAGATTCAACTTTCCCAAAGAACCTACGAAGAGTTCGTAAATCAACACAACCGTAAACATACATACAGACAAACATATATGCATGTATGTATGCAAATGTGTATATATGTGCCTTAGAGTGTTCGTTCAGATTCTCCAACATAGATTAGTTTCTGTCCCTTCTGGGAATTGATGGCATTTAACAGGAGGCTCGTTTCGCAATAAATCTCTAAAATATTTCCAAGGTTACCCTCAGAACTATTTGCTTCAGTGATGTAAGGACGGACAACACATTGTTTGTTACATTTCAAGGTTCCGTTATTGGTTTTGAATATTATGTTAAAAGGTTTTCGACTGTCATGTATGACTTTCAAATAATCAGTTATTTTTATAGTCAATTAGAATATTATCTCTGAGTTTTTTCTTATTCGTGCGTCATTATTTAATACATGATTTTATTTCGATATTATACCTTTAATGTTCCCCAAAGCTTTAGAAAATGTAAGTATTAACGATATTTATTTTTATCATTCACCTACCTTGTTTTCAAAGGGGTCTTCTCGTTCGATGGTGTTGACTTCGTTTACTTATTTTATTGCAGATTTTCTCTTGTATCCACATTTAGTCCTATTGTTCATTATTTCTTAGAGAGTGCTGATAGATTTTGTGCTGATTTCGAGGAGAGTGGTGGGGAGGCTGTTGGATGTGCGGTTGTTAAGAGGAGAGGGTGGAGGAGTGTCTGACCATCTACTGGTGGTAGGAAGATTAAGAGTGAAGCACAGGTGGAAGGAGAACAAAAGAGTGTAAGGAGGAAGATAGCTAGTCAAATCAGTGAGCTAAATGTGAAAGGCAGAGCCGAGGAGTTCCAACGGGAGTTGATGGAGGAATATGACAACGTGAGAGAGCAGGACTTGCAAGGTGTGGAGGCTGAATGGGAGACGTTCAGAGATGGCTTGTTGAGATGTTCGACAAATGTGTGAGGTTAGCGCCATGTGGGCGGGTGCAGACGGAAGGGCTGCGAGTGGTGGAACGAGGAGGTCAAACTGGCGATGGAGCAGAAAAGAACAGCTTCTGAGGAGAGGTTACAAGCGCGGTCGGTGGTGGCCTATGACAACTATAAGAAGAAGAGTGAGGAGGTAAAGCGAGCGGTTAGGAGAGCCAAGAGAGACGCTGATGCCAGGTTGGGCAGACGGTTGTGCCAGAATTTTGAGGTGAACAAAAATATATTTTGGAAAGAGGTTAGGAATGAGAGAAAGGGAGAGACCGGAAAGGAAGAGGTGGTGAAAGAGGAACCAGCCAGTTGTTGACAGAAAGTCGTGATGTACAAAAAATATGAGCCGAGTATTTTGATGAATTGTTGAATGTCGTGAATGACAGAGAGGCTGACATTGTTGCTGTGGGGGGTGGTGCGCGGATGCCAGTTTTTGGAGAGAGACTTGTTGCGGAAATTACTATAGAAGAGGTGCAGGAGGCGGTGGAGGTGGTGAAAGGATGGCGTTCCAGCTGAGTGCCTAAAAAAAGGTGGAATGACGATTGTCGAATGGTTGGTGAGGCGACTGAACATTGGTTTTGAAGTGGGCGTTGTGCCGATGGAGTGGCGCAGTGCCTGCATTGTCCCGCTGTATAAGGGCAAAAGAGATATAACTGAATGTTGCAACTCAAGAGGTGTCAAGTTGTCATGTCTGGTCGGCAAGTTGTATGGGAGAATGCTGATAAAAAGGATCAGAGGATGTACGGACCGCGCAATTGGAGAGGAACAGTGTGTAATTAGGAGCGGTAGTGAGTGCATCGATTAGACCTTTGCAGTGATACAGGTCTGTGAGAAGTGCCCTGCAACGCGAAAGGATGTGTTCAGTGCCTTCATGGATTTGGAAAAGGCATACGACAGGTTTGACAGGGAAGCGCTATGGGGGCGTTGCGTTTGTATGGAGTGGGCGGACATCTGGTGAAAGCCGTGCAGAGTTTCTATGTTGGCAGTCGAGCATTTGTCAGCGTGGGAAGCGAGGTGAGTGATTGGTTCACAGTGAAAGTGGGTCTGAGACAAGGCTGCGTGATGTCTCCCTATTTTTTCAATCTCTACATGGATGGAGTGGTCTGGGAGGTAAACGCAAGTGAGCTGGTTCGTGCTTGTAGCTGTTACAAGCAAATGGGCGGAGTTGGCAGTTGAGCCAATTGCTGTATGCGGATGGTAAGGCGCTGGCGGCGGATTCAGAGCAGAAGCTATGTAGGCTAGTGTCTGAGTTCGGTAGAGTATGTGAGAGGCGGAAGCTTCGAGTAAGACTGGGTAAAAATAAAGTAACGAGATGCTCGAGAACTGTTGATGCAAGCAGAATTAGTGTCCCCCTAAATGGAGAGTTGTTGGAAGAAATTAAGTTTTTAGGTATCTGGGCTCCCATTTGGAGAAGACTGAACTAGTGGAAACAGAGGGATGTGAAGTGCTGGGTGCACTGAAGAGTGTAATGAGCTGCAGGACGTTGGGGATGGAAGCAAAGAGAAGTCTGTACGAGGGTGTCGTTGTTCCAGCTAAATGGAGCTGTGACTTGGGGGTGAGAGCAGAGGAGAGAAGAAAGTTGAATATTTTTGAAATGAAATGTTTGAGGGGCATGGCTAAGGTGTCGCTCAGAGACAGGTTCACTTACGACGTAGTTCGAATCAGAACGGGAATGATGAAGAAGTTGGAGGACCAAGTGGATTCGCGTGTTCTGAGATGGTTCGGGTACATGGTGAGGATGAATGAAGGGAGATTGGTAAAAAAAAGTGATGAAGGCGGAGGCGAGTGGTCGCTGGCCTAGAGGTAGACCAAAATTTTGGTGGATGGATGGTGTGAAGCAGGCGTTAAGAAGAAAAGACTTGAATGTGGAAGTAGCGAGCGAGGGAGCGTGCAATGAACAGGCGTGAGTGGAGAATGGTGGTGAATGGTTGAGTTTTGACTCTGCTCTGATGTGCTTGTCGGGATGGAGGGTCCGGCCACAATGATGCGGCGGGAGTAAACCAGTTAAAACTGTCGGACCCTGCTGCGGACAATGGATCCTCGGAACGCACTCGTAACCCAGAGTGTGTGTTGCGTGGTTACCGGCCGGACCCTATAGCGCAAAAGGGCTAAGTTGTGTGAGTGTGAGCTTATTAGGGTGAGATGTGCTCTTTGCCGTCAGCCACCCCACTTTCTGGGCGATTCGGCCTAGTGTCTGTATGTGTATCTGTTTCTAAAAGTCATTTTCCTCTGTAAAAACTTTCTTTGCCAAAATGTTTACCCCTAAAGATGCTGAATTATTGTTAAGGAGTGAATACAATGATTTTGCAAACAAATAATTAAATTTTAGTGTATTTTTTCTCGTCGAGTTCTGAAGTTATTTTATTGCTCTCTATTTTAAGCAGGACATCTAAAAATTATATTTTATCATTTGAAAATCTCCGTTCCTTGAAGTAAGAAGCACGTAGACACGGAGTGTCTGGGAGGCAGTTGGTTTTACGACTCACAATAAGTAAAACACATGAAAAGTAGCGTGTAGAAACAGCATATTCCCCAGCTAAGGCAGTGGGACATAATAACTGGATACAACAGTTAAACGATACTTGTTAACTCATAAAAAATCACATAATAAGCATTGAATACTTGAAATTCAATGCACTGGAAAAAAATAATATTGGCTATGCATTCACTCCCTAGCCCTATATCAGTCAGATGATACATCTACTCCCTAATCACACATCACACAGATGATACATTAACTCCCTAACCCAGCACCCCTCAGGTGTAATTCGGCAAACTATTAATCCCTTTTGTTCTTTAAATAGATTCGGAATCTTCCACTCCTTCCTCAGGCATCTCTGGTCCCCTGCTACCGTAACATTGACGTAGACGGACTCTTCTCTAATCCTTATTATGTAGTTTCCCTTCAAAACGCGAAGTTGTTTATGATTTTAGAGGGAAACCTTGACCGATTTGGCTTCATGACTTCTGGACCTATTGAGAACAGTCATCCAACACCTGCAGCCAGGGCTAGGCAGTAAACCGTAGTACTTGGCGAATAGATTTATCCAGAGATTGAGGTGTTCAGGTTGGGGAGGGGGACATTGATGGGTAGAAAGCTACTTGAACACTTTCCTCATCGGTAAACCATGCCGTGACTGGTCAAAGTTTAATTTGTCTCGCACTCTCTGACGGCGATTTGCGAAAAAGATATGGGTGCGGGAGCGAATGAAAGTATTCCTGCAGCTTCCACACCGTCACTTAAATGCATTTTTTCTGAGTCTATAGTGCATCGCACCTCCGCTTTCAATCTTTCATTTCCGTACGTGAGGAGGTGAAGTGATTAGCTCTACTTGATCGAGCTACGGGATAGCGTGGCGAAGAGTGACATCTTAATTTTTTCTCGTTTTCTGAATGAAATAGGTCGAATTGGATGGTCACCCCTCAGTATCTAGTGTAGAGCGTGCAGGCCGCCCCCCACCCCCGGCAATGGTGCTAAGGTGCCCCCCGTGCGTGTTGGTCGGTCTCGAGGGCCGGATCGTCGTGCAGTAGAATATGCATCACATCAACCAAGCATTGGGATGGATTCTGCACTACTCGCTCTTGGATAAGATGCAGCGCATCTAGAGCTGACCCCAGCAGGGCGGCTTGGGGCGAGTTCATGTCTTAGGTGCTACTGTGGGACAGCTGTGCAGGTTGTTCATTTAAAGAGCGAACAGATGCTCGGGAGATGAGATAGATGAAACAACCTACTCCATCAGCAGTCATATATATTAAAGTTATCGTGTAAGACTGTGTCCGATACGTGGAACATACATAATTGTACGTTGATAAGATGCTAAGCATAGCTGTCAAAAATCTCACGGGGAATGTATTGTTGTGGATGTTCACAGGAAGCGATATACATAACATTATAGGCTCTCTAATGTATCATGCCTTTAAGCCCCTCTAATTCTCTGAATATATTCTATGGAACACGTTGCATTACGAACCAAACCCAACACCTCGAGTTCCAACTGCTATGACTTGTGTTCTGGCATACCATTGGACAAAGTTAGGGAATTTGGTCATACAAAATGTCCAATAGTCAAAGGCCCGCTGTAATCATCTCTATGATGACAAATTGTAATTACTCTTCGTAAACAGAGTACGAGGAGTTTGTGGCTGTTTTCCACTCTCTGCGGAGCATAACAAAATAAACGAAATCCAAATGTGCAGGGGCGTAGGCCGAGTGGTTAGGGTTGTAGTCGCTCAGTCGAGCCCCGGCAGGTACATAGCGGGATTGTGGCGTGGAGGTTGGGGGACTCTCCCCTCAGTGTCTGCCCAACTTAGCCGCCCTCTTTATAAAGAGGAAGCGTCTGTATGACTATACACATACATACGAATATTGGGCTTATAGGGCTGCATACACCCCCAGGCTTATCGGCACAGATTAGAATTCCGTCAGCCATGCATGTCTTGACAAAAAAAAAGGTGTGGTCAAGTAAAATATTTCTAGTATTATCTGGAAACATTAAACAGTCAGTTGGACTATTTTAAAGCAGTATACACTACTATGGAACTACAAATGTATTCTAGTCCTCATCTATAAATTTAGCTGATTATTCTGCGTAATCCAGATGACACCGTGTAATCCTTTTTGTTTCAATTTGAATTCACGTTCTCGCTTTTCATAACTATTAAAATCATCACTTACGAATCCCAAAACCATTCTGCATAGTAAAAACAAACTGAGCCGACGTTACACGGTTAAATTATCTGGCCATCTCATATCTAGCACACCATACCATACATACTTGGATGAACTTCGTTGCACCGCCCGTCCATTCTGGCATTTTAAAATAACATGTTCAGTCAATCCTTGCCTGATTTCTTATTGTCGATTTTGTTACCATTTTTTTGTTAACATTGACAGTGTAACCTTCCACAATTTTCCTAACATTTATGACCATAAATCTTTTAAACCCTTTTTGGATTGAGTATAGTTAAAAGACATCCAATGTGTCGTAATAGTCCATTTCCTTTACCTCTGTAATTTTTGATGTGACGCTTCTTTAAACAGCTTCAAATCTCTCCAGATCCATCCGTTTATAAGGGATCCAGAGGGAAGAGCAACAATCTCTCCAGATCCATCCGTTTATAAGGGATCCAGAGGGAAGAGCAACAATCCATAACTGGTTGGATTAGATGTTCCCAAAGAGTCTACATTGTCAAAGAGTCAACATTGTCATTGACAAAATGGTTTCATAGCCCAGGAACAGTCTTCTGCAGCAAGCCTAACCTTGCAATTTGCTCACTGTATTCTGCATTATTACGCCTAAGTCACGCAAGATTTATTTTTCTTAAATGACAGTATTATTGTTATAAAGACCGTGTGTGTAGGTCAGATGTTTTTTCAGATCTTAGTAATTTTAATTTGGACTCATTAAATGGCACATGGTTTTAACAAGCCCATTCCAAGATTTTCAGATCAGCTTAAACATTGTCTACATCTCTTGCATGCTTCACTACGCCTAGTACTCTGGTATCATCTGCAAAGCAGGAGACAGATGAATGGGGACAGTTTCTGCTCAGGTCATTTGCTAATGCTAAGAAACGCAGAGGGCCAAGCACAGTGCCTTGTGGGACCCTACTAAGGACTTCCACTGGGGCCGAAGTTTCTATATTTACTATCATACTTTGAGTTCCACCTTTCAGAAAAGTTGTGATTCATTCATGAACATTTCCTTGGATACCATCGTTATGAAATTTGGATAACGGTGTGCTGTGACCTACTTTGTCAAAGGCCTTGGCGGAATATTGATAAATCCCGTCCACGATTGATCCATCAAACAATGTATCGATTATTTCATCATAGTGCTCTAATATTTGGGTCAATGTGTTCGTTTCACTTCTGAAACCATGTTGCTTGTAGTTGAACCATTTTTTGATATTTCTCTATGAAGCAACCTCCTTTTGCTAGCATTTATCGTGGTTTGTGGGATGTAAGAGGTGCCCAAGGATTTCTGCCAAAACATTTGTAGTGAACTTGATAGTACCTGCTTGCATTGTTTCAATAAAATAGCTGTTTTGTCGTCTGACCCGGATGCGCTATTGCTACCAAAATCATGGTTAGCTTTTGCTATTTCAGATATGTCTTTAAGATCCGTCAATGAAATTTCCTAGGTGATCTCAGCGCATTGTCGGTAACCCTTGGGATACTAAATACCCGTGTGTAATTTTCACTCAACAATTCACTCATCGCCTTGTTTTCATCAACCAGTTGATCGGATTCTCGAATTTAGGAGCTTATTTTTAGTGTTGTATGAATGTATAGACATACAGCTGTTTCCCCCTAGTTGAGAGGGCGGCTAAGTTAGGCTGACACAGAGGGGGGAAGCACCCAATCTTTTTTAGTTTTGAATGTGGAAAATTTGGCTGCGAAAGTTTGGCTACCTGAGTTGTTTGACATATTTTGTAGTATGTCTAGATGATACCAACTTTCCATCCAGAAACCACCCCTTTACAAAACACATGCCTTCAATATTCACAGGACGCTCTTCCCCTTCAAATCGATCATGGAGAGTAGTGGACGGGAGGGAATCTCATTGAGATAGGCTATAGCTATGCAAAAATTATTATTTTATATTTTTAAATTTCGTAGGCGTGGATCAACCGAAACCTTTTCTTCGAAAAGATAACATCCAAGTTTAATGTAATTTCAATCGATGTTTCATGCTTATTTGATGACTCAAAGGTACTTGTTTTATCATTGTAATAAACTTTCAGGGAATTTATTCAACGCCGCACACGCAGACAAAGCAGGTGCATTATGATGTGTTCCTAAAATCAAGAGACTACAGCATGCTACAAATGGGACTTCCCGAGAACACACTTAAGCGTGTAATGAGTACACGCTTCATGTTTCCATGTGCAAGTTGATATTGCTTACACACTTTAAAAAATAAAGTGCATAATCATTAGAGCCCAATTCCTCATAATAGGTAAAGCTGATTGTTTTAAAATAACTATAATTACACACTTATTCAGATAAAGAGCCAACAATTAAGATATATAATGCAGATGTGCACGTCAAGGGTGCTGGAAATGGGACAACCTGATCACACAGCCGAGTACAATTTACACTGCTTATTTATTTTGTCAGTGTGCCGAACAATACAGAATAGCGATTCTATAAGTGTCCTTTCCATGTTATAATTTTGATACACATTGAAACAGCTGATTACCGTAGGGTCGTCGGAGCAGGAGCTGGACGACTCCAATGAAGCACAATAATTGCAGGCCAATTCGATCTACAAGAAGAGAGCATAACTAATAGGAAGCTTAATTAATGACAAATACTACGGACATTTCGTATGACTAATGAAGAGTAATCCACACAAGTCAAGTTGTTAGACTGACGATCCTTCATTTGCCAAACTAGGATTACTACATTAAAGTCGAACATGTAGATGATATCGATACACGAGGTTCAACAACGCTGAAAACAGCATTAAAGAATTATAAATAGTATGGAACGTCCTGATTCACCGTTTGTAGGCATCTTATTGTCCTCCGAGCTGCTACTATCGGATAGTGATAACGTGTACACCATCGTTTGCATGATATTTATGTCCGTCACTGTAACCCGCTGCTCTGATCCAGGCTTGATAATCATCAGGAAACGGCTAACGTACTCTGTGTGATCACAAGTGGAACAAAACATAACCTACTTGAAACAAATAATTGCTAATCTTGGTCAAAATCATCAGTTCGTGTCCGACTGAACATGTATGTATGCATACAAATAGATATAAATTACCATATACATATATATATATACAT
>SDVV010033376.1:0-11307 GCA_016164225.1 Gammarus roeselii
GTCCCTCGGGTTCCCGAAACCCCGGGTCCTCGAGTCCCGCGGATCCCACGAGTACCTCCTCTCCCTGGGTCACCTCCTCTCAACCAACCTCGCTACATATAATAATAATGATAACAAATTCAAAATTTATCACCATGAAAAAAGGGCAGAGAAAAATAATAGAGCCCAAGCAAGAAGAAATAATAAAATACTAAAATAAAGTGTTAATGATCTATAAAATGAATAAGCATCCATCCACCCCAAAATTCCATAGTCTTACATAAGACGCCCCTGTGCAAATGAGGTGGTCCCTCCACCTCATTACGCACCGAAACAACACATTTTACGAAGATACGCAGCAACTCAATACTCTCTCGTACGCGCTAGTACGCGAATATGCCACAATTTAAATATGTACCGACTTCATCTTGACGAAACTAATATTTTTGCACGCGAGGCCGTGCGGACTTACCTGAAACAACGACGGTCGCGCTCTACGGGGGAGCCTATCATGACTCACGTTGAGGCTTTGGTGGAAAAGAGGACCAAATCAAATCCATAGGACGCTAGTTAAAGAAATGGGACAACAGTTAAGTGGATCGCTGTGACATTTTCCGGGTTTGGGTAGTAGTTCACGAGAAAGGTTTGTTGTAGAATTCTTCATTTGCGGAAGTGAAGTCGATATGCTCACTTTCTCTTAGGATCTTTTCCCGTTGGAAAGAAGCCGTTTAATTTGTTGAGTGATATTTGGCTGAAAGTCAGAGCTAGTTTGTCCGCGTATGAAGAATAGACTGTGTCTCTGTCCGACAGTATGTGGATAGGTAGCTCGGCGACCTTGGATACGTCTGATTTTTCCCCACACTTGCGAAAGAGGGGCGTTTCGATTGATTGTATCAACTAATTGGGTCCTGCTTTCTCTCTTCTTCTCCACGCTAAGTTTGCGGAACACGGCAATTTCATTTCTCCAGGCTACTCGGTTCCTGAGGGAACGTGCGCGGCGGAAGGCCCTGCACATCCTGTCACGCCAATCCTATGCTTCTTGTACCTCCGGGCACCACCAAAGTTTTGGGAAAAAGGTTGAGGGTAGATATTGGGGAATGCATGCTGTAGCTGCACTTTGAAATTTCTCGTATAGATGTCTTCGGGAAGCCCTCCACATCGTCCCATGCGACATGAGTCGAGTATTCCTCCCAGCTGGCTTTCCGGTAGTTGAATCGAAGTTCTTGTGCGTCAGGATTGTTTGGTCGGTTAGTTTGGATGGGGCAAGATGCCAGTGACATGGAGGTTTGCGTGTGAAGGTTTGATGTTGTTTAGCATGGCTTCATACCTTTTCCATGTTGATTCAGTCTGCGTCACGTCCTTAGCTCCGACTTTTATTATAATTCGCTTAGATGAATGTATCCTTTCCTTTGCGATTATGCCTTCGACCTCGTCAATTTTCATATCAGCTTTGCCGAGTATTTTCAGTTGAATTCTCCCTTTTCGCTGATTTGATTTGAAGGAAGTGACATTGTAATCACCAATCACAATAACTTCCTCCGTATTCTGAGAGTCCATTTCATCGGGCAATACATCGAATCGGTTACGTGTATTGGGTCGAAAATGGTGAGATTTTGGTCCAACGTGTGTTGCATTGTCACAGCGTGGCTGCCTCCTACAAACTACAGTTCAATACAGTGTCTCGCTATCTTTGACTGAGTTTTCTATCGGTTTAATACGATCGTTTGTCTCAGCGTCTAGAGCCGAAAGTTTATTGGCGATTTGATTTGGGCCTCATTTCCACCTGAGCCTCAACGTGTCATAATAGGCTTTCTTGGCGAATTCGGAGTCTAGGTGCACTTGGAATTTTTTCACTTGATTTTGGGTGGCCTCGACAGTTTCTTTGACTGCTGCTGATTCGCTGCTTATCAGATCTTCAAATTCGTGAAATTGTTTCAGCACGTTTTCCAATTTTATTTCAACAGCTATCAATCGGGTATCCGCGTTGACTGTCTCTGTTATGGATAAGCCATTGGATGAGACTGTCTCTGTTCTGGATGAGTCATCGGAGGCGTGACTGATTTGTGCTATCAGTTGTTTGGTTTTCTCTGCTGCTCGACCAAAATTTACAGCGCAATGTCTTGCATCCCCATTTGAGGGACTACTACGCAAAGTCCTGGCAGAGCCAGAAGAACTGCTTCTGGTTCAGACTAAGCTAGATGCCACATTCTAGCTTAGTCTGAACCATCTTGGACTGTTATAGAATTTACCGGTTGAAAAATTGACCGTTAGCTTGTGTTTTATTTTTTGTGATTTCTTGTAGACAGCAGATATGAATGTAATACTATAATTAGATGCGGGATGTGACAATTATATCGACGGTACGAAAACAAAATCAAAACGGGAATAATACAAAGGAAAGTCGGATGCGCGTATCTTCGGATGCGCGTTAGCGCAAGGTTACTTATCTTTGCGGGATTTGGGTTGAATGCAGCTCTAAACTAACTTGTAGCTGCTCCCATTTGCTTCTCAATATAGGAATATCATGATTTTGGGCACCAACCTTGCACTAAACATGACCGGCGGAGTATCAGAAGATAACGAAAAAATAATTACAATTCAGTAAGTGGGGTGTTATGAAGTCGTATCACGATTCTTAGCTGCAAGATGTAACGTGATACAGTACAATGATACTACCTGATACAAGATACCTGTGTTTTTTTATACAGAGAACTGGCCACATTTGACAATGCTGAGTATCGTAATACCAGTATCATCTTAGAATACGGTTGAGGTGTAGGGGACGATCGGCTCTGACAACGGTTGTAGAAGCGTGGTGTGGAGAAATGTTGGGCACAAGAAGGGGTGGTTTTGATATGGAGTGATCGGTTGGCTAGTAGCGTTACCGAGTGGAAGGAGGCGTCCTCCAGATTGATGTGGGTAAAAGTTAACTTAGGCGTAGAAAGATGGGTATTTGAGTGCTTACGGACCTGGCAGCGAGAGGAGTGAAGAGGAGAGGGAGCGATTTTGGACTGACCTGAGTGAGTGTATTGAGAGTTTTGGAGGTCATTACAATGTAGTTGTACTGGGTGACCTTAATGCGAGAGTTGGAGATGTAGTGGTGCAGAATGTGATGGGAAAGTATGGCGTTCCCGGTAGAAATGACAGTGGAGAAAACCTGATAGGTCTGTGTATGGAGCAGGAGTTGGTGGTCGGGAACAGTTTGTTCAAGAAGTGAGATATCCACAAGTACACGTGGGTAAGGATGGCCCATGGTGCAGTGGTGGAGAGAGCACTCATGGATTTTGTGCTGATATCGAGGAGAGTGGTGGGGAGGCTGTTGGATGTGCGGGTGTTGAGAGGGGAGGGTGGGGGAGTGTCTGAACATCTGCTGGTGGAAGGTAGATTAAGAGTGGAGCAGAAATGGAAGGGCAACAAACGAGTGGGAGGAGGAAGAGAGATAGTGAAAGTGAGTGGGACTGAATGTGAGTAGTAGAGCCGAGGAGTTCCAGTAGGCGTTGAGGGAAGAATTTAACAACGTGAGAGGACAGGCCCTGAGAGATGTGTAGGAAGAATGGGAGGCGGTAAAGGATGCGTTGCTGAGATGTGCGAAGAAGGTCTGTGGTGCGCGCCGTGTGGGCGGGTGCAGAGGAAAAGGTTGCGAGTGGTGGAACGAGGTGAAACTAGGACACAGAAAAGATGAGAGTGTGAGGAGTGGTTGCAGGTTGCAGGTGAAGTCGGTGGTGGCTTATGAAAGCTACAAAGAGAGGTGAAGCGGGTGGTGAGGAGAGCCAAAATGGGTGCTGATGTCGGTTGGGGCAGACGGTTGTGCCAGAACTTTGAGGAAAACAAGAAGATGTTCTGGAAAGAGGTGAAGAAGTTGAGAAAGGGAGAGACCGGAGAGGAGGAAGAGGCAAATGGCCAGTGGTTCTTGAAAAGTGGTAATGTACGGAAGAGGTGGACCGAGTATTTAGATGAGTTGTTGAATGTCGAGGATGACAGAGAGGCCGACATTGTTGCTGTGGGTGGTGGTGCTCGGATGCCAGTTTTGTGAGAAAGACTTGTGGCGGACATTACCAGAGAAGATGTGCAGAAGGCGGTGGACGTGATGAAAGCAGGGAAAGCCCTTGGTTTGGATGGCGTTGCGAACGAGTGCCTGGAGAAAGGTGGAGTAACGATTGTCGAATGGTTGGTGAGGTTACTGAACTTGTATTTGTGGCAGGCGTGGTACCGATTGAGTGGCGCAGTGCCTGCATTGTTCCGCTATATAAGGGCAAAAGGAGATAAAAATGAATGCTACAACTCGAGTGGTATCAGTTTGTGATGTGTGGTTGTTAAGTTGTACGGGAGAGTGCTGATCAAAAGGATTAGAGACTGTACGGGCTGAGCAATTGGAGAGTAACATTGTGGCTTTAGGAGTGGTAGAGGATGTGCCGATCAGATTTTTGCAGTGAGACAGGTCTGTGGAAAGTACCACATGGAGAGGATGGATGAAGGGAGATTGGTGAAAAGGGTGATAAATTCGGAGGCGAGTGGTCGCAGGCCTAGAGATAGACCGAAGTTTGGATGGATGGATGGTGTGAAGCAGGCGTTGGGTAGGAGAGACATGAATGTGGAGGTGGCGGGAGAGCGTGCGATTAACAGGCGTGAGTGGAGAATGGTCGTGAACGGTTGATTTGGACGCTGCTCTGATGTGCTTTCTCGCCCTTAGCATACCGCTGTCGGGATGGTCGTGGGTGGGGGGGGGGGGGCGGCCGGCCATTATGACGCGGCGGCGGTAAACCAGTGAAAACTGTCAGGTCCTGCTGCTGACGACGGTTCCTCGGACTGCACTCGGGACCCAGAGTGTAAGTTGAGGGGCTACCGGCCGGACACTTTAGCACAAAAGGGCTAAGTTGTGTGAGTGTGAGCGTGTGAGGTGCGCCTTACCGTCGGCCACCCCCCTTTCTGGGGGATGCGTGCCTAGTGTCTGTATCTGTATTGAAAACCCATTGCTAGTCGATGGAAATAAATGATTTAATAATAATAAAAAAATATACAGCGGAACAATGCAGGCACTGCGCCACTCCACCGGTACCACGCCTGCCATAAAACAAGTTCAGTAACCTCACCAACCATTCGACAATCGTTACTCCACCCTTCTTCAAGCACTCTGTCACAACGCAATCCAAACCAGGATTTTTCCCTGCTTTTATCACCTCCACCGCCTCCTGCACATCGTCCCTGGTAATGTCCGCCACAAGTCTTTCTCACAAAACTGGCATCTGAGCACCACCACCCACAGCAACAATGTCATCCTCGACATTCAACAACTCATCAAAATATTCGGCCCACCTCTTCCGTACATCACCACTTTCCAAAACAACTGGCCGTTTTCATCTTTCACCTCTTCCTCCTTTCCGGTTTCTTCCTTTTTCACCCTCTTCACCTCTTTCCAAAACATCTTTTTGTTCTCCTCAAAATGATGGCACAACAGTCTGCCCCACCTTGCATCAGCGTCTCTTTTGGCTCTCCTCACCATTCGCTTCAACTCGTTTCTCCTCTCTTTGTAGCTTTCATAAGCCACCACCGACTTCACCTGCAACTACTCCTCAAACGCTCTTCTTTTCCGTGCCACCGCCAGTTTGACTTCCTCTTTCCACCACTCGCAACCTTTCCTTCTGCACCCGCCCAAACGGCGCGCACCACACCTTCTTCGCGCATGTCAAAAATGCATCCTTTAACGTCTCCCATTCTTCCTCCACATCTCTCAGGTCCGGTCCTCTCACGTTGTTATATTCTTCCCTCAACGCCTGCTGGAACTCCTCGGCTCTGCTTTTCACATTCAGTCCACTCACTTTCACTACCTCTCTTTCTCCTCCCACTCGTTTGTTGCCCTTCTACTTCTGCTCCACTCTTAATCTACCTTCCACCAGCAGATGGTCAGACACTCCTCCACCCTCCCCTCTCAACACCCGCACATCCAACAGCCTCCCCACCTCTCTCCTCGATATCAGCACAAAATCCATCAGTGCTCTCTCCATCACTGCACCACGGCCATCCTTACCCATGTGTACTTGTGGATATCTTGCTTCTTGAACAAACTGTTCCCGACCACCAACTCCTGCTCCATACACAGACCTATCAGATTTTCTCCACTGTCATTTCTACCGGGAACGTCATACCTTCGTATCACATTCTCCGCCACTACATCTCTGACTCTCGCATTAAGGTCACCCAGTACAACTACATTGAAATGACCTCCAAAATTCTCAATACCCTCACTCAGGTCAGTCCAGAATTGCTCCCTCTCCTCTTCACTCCTTTCGCTATCATGTCCGTACGCACTCACAAATGCCCATCTTTCTACGCCTAACTTAACTTTCACCTACATCAATCTTGAAGACACCTCCTTCCATTCGGTAGCGCTACAAGCCAACCAATCACTCAAGATCAGGACCACACCTTCTTGTGCCCAATCTTCCTACACACCAGACTTTCTTCCACTCACCACACCAAACTCACATTCACCCTTACCTTTCAATTTCGTCTCGATCAGTCCCAACACATCAAACTTTATCCTCACAAACATCTCACCAATCTTTCTCCTCTTTACCTCATTTGCACTACAGCCACGCACATTCAGCGACCCTAACAATAGGGTTCGGAGAGGCGTGAGCCTCTCCTCCCCCCGCTCGTCTTGCCGTCTTTAAGGAAGAGTTTTGCAGAGAACGGAATTCCTAGCCCCTTCGCTCCGCCCCTTTTAGTCGCCTTTTACGACACGCAGGGGTTACAGTAGCACGATTCTACTCCCGGCTACGAGGCGCCCTTTCAGTCGCCTTTTACGACACGTGGTGGATACGGTAACAAGATTCTAAACGCCACGGCTACAAGGCTAAGAAATCTTGGCTTCAATAATTTTATCTGTTATCATGTTATTGTATTTACAATGTTCAACAAATAACATGATAGGGATGCCTAATTTCACAGTTTACAATAAAAAGAATTTGAATGTTAAATATGGTAGACTTTAAATTACCATTGCAAGGGCAGTGGATAAACTGAGCGAAAGTGAACGCCAATTTGTTTATGTTACGCAATAGTGTGTAAATATCTACACAGACGTACAGTACTTAGAGACACATGCTGTTTCCTCTTAATTTGGAGGGTGGTTAAGTTAGGCTGTCACAGAGCGAGGAGACGTTCAATCTCACCACCAGAAGACCGCAGTGCTCTTGCGAAGGCTCGATATCACAATATGCAGCACCTGAGACTGACACTGTAGTCGGGTAAGCTATACAATTGGCAAAATCAACATAAATATAAACACCCTGCTAATTAACACAATGAGGCCTATGACGAAAAATACCGCGCAATATAAACAATTGGTATACATTATATAATCGTGGTTTAACATGTTCACACAGAACAACTAAAAATCACTATGCTTGACTTAATAGTCAACAGAGGTCAGTCACTCTTTCCCAAATACAGCCAAGAAAAATTCAAGGTGTTGAGAGTGAACATGATTTTTTTACACATTTGTACACATTTTCGAGGATTGTGAGATGAAAATACACAATGAGAAAAGTATGACTACGTTATATCATGAAACATCAAGTGTTTTCCACAAATATTTACACGATGAAAAAAACTGTTACGTATTGTACTACACATTTCATGTTTGAATGGTCCAGCAGGCTCTGTACAATTGTTGGGGCGAGATTGTGTCTGCCAATATTGCAGCATTCATACTTCAACACCACACCATGATCGAGAAGATGGTCAATATATGCAAAAGCTAAAAAAAATATATCAAGCTTCCCATATAAATCGCAGAATATATATCCCAGTTCATTCAAATTTCGTAACAATTCATCACCTGTTTTTATTGACCAACAACGTTGAGAAATAAATACCTAAATATACATTTGCATAAAAATGTATCTAAATTAACAAAACAATGATGCTTCCTCGTTAAACATTTACTGCTAATAAGTTTTCTTATGCTACTGCGCCTACTTCACTCATCTAGCAAATCCCAGATCTGCCTCCAGTCTTTCCTCAGTCGTTTCCTTCACATTGTCGATGGCCGTCAACGCCTGGTTGGCCATCAGGAGGCGCTCTTCGTCTTCAGGCAACACGTGCGCTCTCACAAACATTTCGTCAAGGGCTATCAGCTTACGCCTCCGTGACCTCTTCTGGAACCCGGATATAGGAACCTGAAATAGAACAATAGTTAATTTGAGACCCGTTCAATAAACAACAATAGAATGGAGGTGCCTAAAACAAATATCATTAGACGAGAATAGCTGTGAATTCTAAAAATTATAATTTATGTTTTCGTAGCTAAGAAAACTGCTCCTAGAAACTTTGACAAAAATAATATTTGGAACAAATGAGAAGTCGTGCAGGGCTAAAGTAACTACGGGCATGGAACTTTTATATGCAGCAGCAGTACCGACTTTTTAATTACATTAAACTGTATTCATTGACTAATACACTGTTGGCATTAAAAAATCATGTCACACAAGCAAAATATCTGACACTTGCAAATGAAGTTTCAGCTGATGATATTTGGCACCTGATGGCCAACGGCACTCAATTAAAAGCGGCACCAAGCTACTTTTTGACTTCAACTACAGAAACCAAATAAATTTGTTCTGATGCGTTTGACGTTCAGCTGTCTTACATGAAATCATATGTTCAAAGCTGGAAAAAATAAAACACTTGCAATTCAGAGATAAAAGTGCAGGAAGGGAGCTGATAGAGTAACAGTGCTAGAGGCAACTGCAAAAAAAGTACTGAACTAACTGTTGTAAAGTGTTATTTTCAGTATCAATTGAACACCCTCAGTCAATGTTGCACAGGCTGCTACTAAATAGTGACGTGCCAAAGCATCGGTATTGGTGGGTATCGGCCGTTTTTGATGGTATCGGTTTTGATGCAAAATGGCCGATACTTGGCCGAAATTTTGAAATATATTGGTGTCATATAACAGCATTTTGCAAATTTTTCAAACAATTAAAATAATTTTCCATATGCTTATGTGCACTTAACAGTGAACAAAAATACTACAGTTTATATTAAAGAAAAAAAAACATGTATGCATTGGTAGTTTTGTAATTCAATTATTATGATTATTTGATATAGCTAGCTATACCCTTATTTCAAGTTCCAACATTCATAGGCTGCATGTGAACTGAGTTAGACTCACACCATGTATGTATTCACTGTTGATGACAGTATATACGAATATAAATTCTATTCCAATCACAGATAATCTAGTTTATGTTAATAATTCCACCAAAGTTGTGTAGGACTTGCCACATAAATTTCTCTACAATACCACATACTCTTGATTAGAAGGTTGTATAGCCAATTCAATTGTTATGAGCAAGAAGATCCTGTCCTCTCACGTTGTCGTATTCTTCCTTCAACGCCTGCTGGAACTCCTCGGCTCTACTTCTCACATTCAGTCCACTCACTTTCACTACCTCTATTTCTCCTCTCGCTCGTTTGTTGCCCTTCCACTTCTGCTCCACTCTTAATCTACCTTTCACCAGCAGATGGTCAGACACTCCTCCACCCTCCCCTCTCAACACCTGCACATCCAACAGCCTCTCCACCACTCTCCTCGATATCAGCACAAAATCCATCAGTGCTCTCTCCACCATTGCACCATGGGCCATCCTTACCCATGTGTACTCGTGAATATCTCGCTTCTTGAACAAACTGTTCCCGACCACCAGCTCCTGCTCCATACACAGACCTATCAGGTTTTCTCCACTGTCATTTCTACCGGGAACGTCATACCTTCCTATCACATTTTCCACCCTTTCATCTCCAACTCTCGCATAAAAGTCACCCAGTACAACTACATTGAAATGACCTCTAAAACTCTCAATACACTCACTCAAGTCAGTCCAGAATTGCTCCCTCTTCTCTTCACTCCTCGCGCTGCCAGGTCCGTAAGCACTCACAAATGCCCATCTTTCTACGCCTAACTTAACTTTCACCCACATCAATCTTGGGGACACCTCCTTCCATTCGGTAGCGCTACTAAATAACCGATCACTCAATATCAAGGCCACACCTTCTCGTGCCCTACCTTCCTCCACACCGGACTTTCTTCCACTTACAACTTCAAACTCACATTCGCCCTTACCTTTCAACTTCGTCTCAATCAGCGCCAACACATCCAACTTCCTCCACACAAACATCTCACCAATCTCCCTCCTCTTCACATCACTCGTACTACAGTCACGCACATTCAGCGACCCTAACAATAGGGTTCGGAGAGGCGTGTGCCTCTCCTCCCCCCGCTCGTCTTGCCGTCTTCGAGGGAAGGTTTTACAGAGAACGGGATTCCTAGCCCCTCCGCTCCGCCCTTTTAGTCGCCTTTTACGACACGCATGAGTTACGGTAGCACGATTCTACTCTCAACTACGGGGCGCCCCTTTAGTCGCCTTTTACGACACACGATGGATACGGTAGCAAGATTCTAAAACCTCGGCTACGAGGCTCAAAAGCCCAGGCTACAAGGCTCAAAAGCCCCGGCTACATTACATGGTACATACCATTATATCAAACGCGATGATGTCATACAGTTCGTCAAGTCACAAGTGCAATTGTTCTACATTTATTCTGAATGTGAGACCTAACAAAATGAAAATTACTGTTGTTATTATTGTATTTTGCAGATGGGAGAAAATAGCATCCTAAGACTTAAACTAACATTATTTTTAGTAAACGTCACAATATATATGTTCACAAAGCCAACGAATAAATATTTTTGTTAAAAATTTCAACATTTCTTGTCAGGCACATATCTTCATGTTCAAAGTGCGCTGTATGAATTTGCTTTGGTAAGCAAAGTATCTCTCCAGTCAGTATTGTAAACTTAACCTATTATCATAGCTTCTGTATTTTTTAAATTATCAGATGATGTTTCAATGATCTATCAGACTATCATAAATATTCTGTGATCTAATAGTTAGATTTTGATTTGATTTGATCCCCATTTCCACCAGAGCCTCAACGTGAGTCATAATAGGCTCCCCCGTAGGGCTCGACGATCACTGATTAAAGCAGGCTCGCACGCCTAAGTGTGCGAGGGAAAAACAAAACAATGCTTTCAACGTTAGAAAAAAGTGAACGTTTTAGCAATAACAGACTCACGCTGGTGCGCAAAAGAAAAAACGCTTACTCGAAACGGACCTCCGCTTCCATTCTTTTTAGAACATTAACTGTGATATGTACGCACCTTAGTGCGTACAGGTAGCATCAAGATTAGTACAACGTCAGTGGCTACACGGGCAAATTCAGCTCCGAAAGCAACGCAACACAACACAATATTTACAGCTACGC
>SDVV010033377.1:0-11307 GCA_016164225.1 Gammarus roeselii
CACCACAGTGGGAGCAGTGCTACAGCAGCTCCAAGACAAAGAATGGAGACCGCTAGCTTTCTTCAGTAGGAAACTACAGCCAAGGGAAAGGAAATACTCCACCTTTGGTCGAGAATTGCTTGCAGCTTATCTATCAGTGAAGCATTTCCGCTACTTCATCGTAGGCATAGACTTTGCCATCATCACCGATCATAAACCATTGGTTGGTGCACTTCACAAACGACAAGAACGAGACATTCCTCGGGAGAGCCGCCAACTCTCATACATCAGTCAGTTCACAACTGATATCCGGCACATCGCTGGAGAAAAGAACCAAGTCGCACACGCTATGTCACGATGTCATGATCAAGAGGAACCAGCCACGCAACTGCCTCCTGAACCAATTGATGAGAATTGCGATTACCTTCTCACAGCAATATTCACGGACATTGATGGAGAACGACTTCGCACGGAACAACTTCAAGACCAAGAGTTGAAAGCACTACTCGAAGACGAGGATTCAACTTTCCGCCCACAAACAAGTTGATGGAATCTACATGCACATACATGACAATGTGTGCCGACCTTACATTCCAAAGAAAACGCGTAAGGAATTCTTCCATAAAGCTCACAACATCGCCCATCCTGGGAAGCGTTCCACAGTTCAGCAACTTGCCACGCGTTATGTGTGGCCAGCCATGAAGAGAGACATCCGACAATGGTGTGAGCAGTGCACAAACTGTCAAAAAGGCAAAATAAGTCGTCACAACTTTGTTCCATCACAAACCATACCACCAGAAAGAGGAAAATTTGCGCAGGTATATCTCGATCTCGTGGGACCCGTTCCTCACAATGAGGGGTACGAATACCTACTCACCATGATCG
The DNA here is from genome assembly GCA_016164225.1 of Gammarus roeselii. Taxonomy (NCBI): domain Eukaryota; kingdom Metazoa; phylum Arthropoda; class Malacostraca; order Amphipoda; family Gammaridae; genus Gammarus; species Gammarus roeselii. The sequence continues at coordinate 865 of SDVV010033377.1, forward strand.
ACAGACATACCCGCTGGCCTGAAATCTGTCCCATCAAAGATGCACGAGCAGAAACAGTCAGCAAAGCTTTCCTTGCCACTTGGATCTCACGCTATGGTTGCCCCATCAGCATCACCACAGACCGCGGTCCTCAGTTTGAATCAGCATTATGGACCAGTCTCGTGGAAACTCTTGGTTCTGTGCGAATCAGGACCACCGCTTACCACCCTCAGGCCAATGGCCTGATCGAACGACTCCACCGCCGAGTCAAGGATGCCTTAAAAATACAGGCAGATCCTCACCACTGGGTGGAAAAACTTCCACTCATCCTCCTAAGCATGCGAATCGCAGTAAAAGAGGACATCAGCTATACAGCAGCAGAACTCATGTTTGGAGTAAACTTGTGACTTCCATGCGACCTGTTGGTCAGAAACCGCAATCCTACACTGACCGACATCACCGAGCACAACCAGAGACTCCAAAACTTCATGAACGAAGTTGGTCCGGCATAGTCCCGATCAATTCAACCAGCAGAGGGACACCTCGATCCCAAACTCAAAACAGCGACGCACGTCTTTGTCCGCACCGACAGAGTACGGCGCCCGCTCGAAACACCATACGAAGGACCATTTGAGGTAGTTCAACGAACACCGACACACTACACCATCAAGCGAAGAGGCAAAACTGACAATGTCCATGTCTCTCGTTTGAAAGCGGCCCATGGCATAGACGACGTATTCCCCGAAAGACATTCACATGTCAGGATAAGAATCGGAAACGTGCCATCAACCACACCAGGCCCAGTCCGAGTTCCCACACCAGACGCACCACGTCCAGAGGACCGGCATACGCCACGAACCCAGACTACCAGACAACCAGCAAAATTACCACCGCAAGCCCCCACAGGACGGAGAGTACAAATAAGCCCACAACCTCAAGTCAGGTTGTTTAGTCGAACCACCAGGTCTGGCAGAGCAGTAAGAGCACCATACCGCCTCAACATGTAGCTAACGCTGCGCATTTGGACGTCAGCCAAGCAAGGGAGGATACAATACTGCATCCCTGGCTGCAGTCTGAATGGGGAGTGATGTAGAGGTCCTTAATTGACCCTACATTATCCTAATAACACTAAACGCATTATACGTGCATCACAAGCACTATTACGATTATGCAATTGCATCTTTTGATCTCATTGTTGCATATCTCTGTAGGTAGCAACAACATTTCCGTTCAGCTAGTACAAACAGCTTCCAACCATAATGGCAGTGCAACAAATATTAATTTTGGCTAAATAAATATATATACCCATGCACTAAAAGCCATGGAACATGAATCAGATGGAATAAATGATTCAGTGAAATATTTTTACAAGATTCAGTGAAATATTTTTACAGAAATTCAGAGAAATATTTTTACATGAATCTGGCAACAAGCTGAGCGGGGTTTTTCTAGACTCTTCCGTTTGGCGGGTCGCACAAGATCGTCGTTTCTCGTGGCAGTTCAAAATAACAACAAAATTAAGGAAGTGATACCGTGGCCACAGAGGAAAGTGTTCCCTTAAGACCTGGCCAAACATATAGATAGACTAGCTAGGCTAGATAACCGTAGGCTTACTTTGGATACTGCTCCACAGAAGACAGGTGAAAATAACAGGGTTCAATATGCCCTATTCCCAGTGTAGAGCAGACTAATAAATACAGTTGCAGATTTCTACAGCAAGACACTATTGTAAATACCTGGATGCAAGATTGCAACTGCAAGGCACAAAGCTAGCTATGGGGGACTTCTCTGCCAAATGCCATACCAAGATTGTCAATTATGCTAACATGATAGCAATCTTTAATTCTGAGTAGCACCCTTCCTTGATCCATGCCTATATATAGATATATAGCTATATAGTGCCTATAAAGTGTAAATAACATTTGTTGAATATTGACAGCTTTTAAATAATATCATTCATTAGGGAGCTTAAGGCTTCCATTATTTTTGTTCCTGGTAGCTACACCTTAGTGGTATGCTATTTCTCTTGTGATATAACATTTTAGTACATGCACCCAATCTGTCTGCCTGTATGAGGCAGGCAGAATGGTATGTGATTATCTTCCCTGTCACACATTGTTAGCCAACTATGTTCTGTGTGCAGCCTTTCACCCCCTGCTACTGAGGCCATAAACACACCCGTCTTCAGGCAAGACGGAACTAACTCTGGCCTGACTGAATCTGAACAAAGTTTCCCCCCAAGATAACTCCCTCTGGGATCTGTTGACGCCAACAAGATTTCTGCAGTCTTTCCTATCAAATCTTCTTTTCCCCTTCTATATTATCCTTGGACAGCAAAAATTTAGTTAAGTTGGGAATAATACAAAAGAAGAAAATATACCTCTGCCTTATTGTCCTTGTGTCTGTTTATTGGTGCTTGCCCATAATACTCAACCTCATTTGTAGAAAAGGATAGCATAACTTGGAGTCAGATTGTGCCTTGAAAGTGAAAGCACCAATTTACTGGAATTGTTATCGCTCACAGAAGCTCATTCACTATTAACTTTTTGAGTAACCAAAAAAGGGTAAATTACCCTTCATGAATCAACATTCAAACTTACCAAACACCTAAACTGGTGACCTGCACCAATAACAGATCAAGGTCGACGGACAGGCAGACTGGGTGTAGGTAGTGAACTGCATGAGGGAAATAACATAGACTCTAGAGGACTTTAGGTAGAAAAACAGTCATAATTTAAAATTTCCTTTTCAGTTTGTCATTGACACCGACTACTGCTAAGTAAGGTGCTAATTTTAATAATTAACTCGGCAATTATTCAAATTATTTTGTAATATAATATATTTTTTTTCATACTTTCTTGTGTATGAAACAAACTGGCACACAGGAAACATATGTAACATCACAATTCTGTGATTTGGATAAATTCTTGTACCAACTTGGTGTCAGCAGATTCAAAGCCACTGCGCAAGTGACCTGCTGGTGAATTCACATCACACACCAAAGCAAATTACATCACACATCAAAGCAACATGACATCCTACGTTCTCCCTGACTAATAGGAAATTCAGCTCACCAATGTAAACATTACATAATAATGGTGACAATTGACTTCCTTGACTAATTCCATTGGTACAATGATAGGGGGCTGATTTTGAGCTTCGCCGCCGCACAAGAAATTCCTGCTCTCTGTACCAAAACACAAGCAACTGCGATATGAGAAGGGGCTCTCCTCCCGATCAATTTCCTGAACAAAGTCCAGTGATTTACTCTATCAAACGCTTTCTTTGCATCTAAGAAGCACATAAAGACAGGAGAATCCTTACTTCTGTAGGAATTTACTGTTTGTTTCAATGCAAATATCGCCATTTCTGTTCCATGGCCCTCCTTGAAACCAAACTGACTGTCCGACGTGAACAAATACGTTTGCAGCCTTGCTAGAATGATCTGCTCCAGAACTTAGGAAATTGAGATAGCAATAGCAATTGGACGTTAATTATTTATGTCAGGCGGGTACTTTGTTGTACATTTTAGAAGCGGAATAACAACTACATGCCTTACATCTCTGGGCAACTGCTTGGTTCGTAAGCAGTCAGAGAGGAAGAGAGCTAGCACCGTAATCAATCTGTGGGAGGCATACTTATAAAATTTTCCAGGAATATCATCATTACCAACTGCCTTGTTATTTTTTAATCCTCATAGAATGGCCTTAACCTCGGCCACACTGATCGTTTCGTTTGCAACCGGAATATTGTTAATGGCTTCTTGAACCCACTCTCTATTTTCATCTGTGGAAACCGAGTTTGCAATGCCATCCATGCCCGTAACTCCTTCAACAGTGAGTGGAAGTGATTCTTTCTTAGGGTTAAGTGCTCGGATTTCTTTCCAAAAATTCTTGAATTTACCTTCACGCAACTTTGAGAGAAGTGCCTGCATTCGTAATGGTTGTTCATTTTGTCTTAGAAACGCGGGTTCCCTACTAAAACAGGATCTTTGCCACCGAAAGTAAACATCCTCGAGGCTTTCCAGCGACATTCCACTGAAACACAGCGTCCCTTACAGCATAATTCAATTCTTTCGTCTGTTCATGCCCCCAGGGGACATTGTATTTACTCGATTTCCTGATTCCAAAAACTCATCGACCAGCAATTATGATAGACGGTATCATGCAACCATACAGGTCATCCAGTCGTTCAGTGTCGGCTACTTAATTAATTCCAAGTAGCCTATCAGGAATGTGTGAAAGAAGGGTGTCAAGTTATACATAGAAGCGATCCGTGTCACTTTGTAGTCAAAGTTCCAGTCAATCGCTTTAATCTCGCAGGAATCAATTTGCAGAGGGGTCTGAATTCATTCAACATTTAGAGTAACTCCTATGACACAGTGATCTCTACAGGCCACATCAGGCAACCCGTAAAATGAAACGGTTGCATCTAACAACATCAAAAAAAGAGCGACATGATCAATCCAGGAGGAGGACAGCGATATTATGATTTACATGAGTGTAGGTATCAGGCGGGAGAAGCCGAGTGACCTGAAACGCCAATTTATATTCAGCAATAAGCTCTTCAATCCCAATAAGTCAGGTGGTGTGAGACGAGGCATTAAAGTCTCTCAAAACACAAATTTGCTGTTCTTCTCGACTTCCCAATATACTACCAAGAATACCCATACAATTTAAGTACTCTGCGAGGTTTTTATTCGAGTTTATTGGGAAGTACAAATTTAGGAATAGAGCGGAGGTACTACCAAAAGTAACGCACACGCCCAGGATTTTACCGCAATCGCACTGCCTAATCTTGATAATTGGGCTGAAAGATCGTTGCCAAATGAATGTTGGTCCTTCAAATGGCCTACCCAACCTAATTTCGTTGGACAAATTAGTCTAAAAAAATTTAGAATGAACAAATATCTTCTTCCAAAGAGGAAGGTAAGTTAATCCGCCATGGATGCAACCACGTCTCCTGCAGGGCTACCAAATCTGCTTGTTTGCATACATCAGCCACACACCCTTCACAGTTACCGACCAATCCAACACAATTGAGAGAAGCGATACAAATTGTTCCCATTTTACCGTGCTGTGACTTTATCGCGAGACTGCTAACTGCAGCACTGCATTTCCGTGTCCCTCACGGGCTTTCCTTGTGCTGGCCTTAATATCTTCGTCACGCGTTCTGACGTCCTATTCGCTCTCTGCCTCAGGATCACGGTAATCTTTTGGCAAACACGCATTTCTCCCGATAAATTGCAGGCTGATCCCTTCCTCCCAAATTTCTTCAACAAGCTGCGTCGATTAAAAGTGATAAACATGTCAATATATGCTTCCGCTGTATAGTAAAACCTCACTTAGAATTTGCAATTCAATTCTGGTCTCTCCCCAAAAGAGGTGATATCAACAAGATAAAACGAATTCATACCCGAGCAACGACTTAAAGAACCGAAGCTGAGACAACTGGAAAATGGATGATTTTGGGGGCAAACCCATCCCTCCCGAAATTTTAAAAATCTCAACGGTTTCACTAGAGCCAGCCCCACAGGGTTCTCTGATTGAGATTTCGATAGAAGGATCATTAAATCCTTTATATTGTTCAAGTCCTTCAAATACTTAAAAATAAATCGAAACAGATCATCATTCATCAATCAAAATACAGACAATTTGGCAGTTATCGAACATTTGGGTATAACACACTAGATGGGCTAGTAGATTACATTTGATTAAAATTGGATTATGGAAACAAAACAAGCACAAGTGCTCATGTCGAGTTGTTTCCTTACGAGAAGAGAGGGGGATAGTCAACAACGCTTAAGAAATTCAAGTACCCATCTAGAAAAAAATAAAGGCAAGCCTATTAGCTTGCTCCAGAGGTTGATATCATAGGAACCCCCAACTAGATAATGAGTCTAGATCAAGATGCGCATATGAGTGATAAGATTTAAAAACGAGCAAAAATTGAGAAGAGCACCACAACCCGTTTCGTAGGCAGTGGTGCGCCCCGTGTGTTTAAATGATTAAATCTTCAGTGCACTTGTGTGGTTTATTGAAGTGCTGGCGGCAGTGTCAAGGTGAGACGTCGGTGGGTCCCCACCTTACAATAGTTCCACCCTTTGCAGCTGCAGTGCCAAAATCTAAGTAGGCACACGCGTTATGAAGTTTTGATGGTGAATGCACAAAATTGAAAAGCATTCCGCCTAATTACCTGGGGATGGTCCTTCTCCGAGTACTCAGAATTATAAGTCTTCCGTCCACTTGTGGTTCCTTGAATAAATAACATTTTGTGATCAAGGGGACACGCGGAAGAGACATCTCCTTAGAATAGAGTTGCTCATGGTAGTTGTTAACTTCATCCCGAAGCACCGCATTTAAACATAAAAAAATAATACAAAACGCAGAATTTGATGTGAAGAATGGCACGCAATTTTTAAAAGTTGTAAATTACAGTGCGCCAAAAAATCCATTGCGTCGACAATTGGTCCTCCAACAGGACTGGCGCGAATTGCCTCAACAATGGTCATCTCTTTGTTGGACAGGACGATGACTCGAACATCATTTAGGGCTCCTTCATGTACCTTGTCAGTCACCGTCCTGCAGTTGCACCACTAGCAACAGTCGATTAGAAACGCCTCGGGGCTTCTCCATGTACCTTGTTATTCACCGTCCTGCAGTTGCACCACTATAAACAGTTGATAAGAGAAGTCTCGGGGCTCCTCCATGTACCTTGTCAGTCACCGTCCTGTAGTTGCATCACTAGCAACAGTCGATTAGAGACGCCTCGGGGCTTCTCCATGTACCTTGTTATTCACCGTCCTGCAGTTTCACCACTAGCAACAGTCGATTAGAGACGCCTCGGGGGCTTCTCCATGTACCTTGTTATTCACCGTCCTGCAGTTGCACCACTATAAACAGTCGATAAGAGAAGTCTCGGGGCTCCTCCATGTACCTTGTCAGTCACCGTCCTGTAGTTGCACCACTAGCAACAGTCGATTAGAGACGCCTCGGGGCTTCTCCATGTACCTTGTTATTCACCGTCCTGCAGTTGCACCACTCGCAACAGTCGATAAGAGTCGTCTCGGGGCTCCTTCAGGTACCTTGTCAGTCACCGTTTTGCAATTGCACCATTAGCCACAGTCGATAAGAGACGTCTCGGGGCTCCTCCATGTACCTTGTCAGTCACCGTCCTGCAGTTGTATCACTAGCAACAGTCGATATGAGACGTCTCGGGGCTCCTCCATGTACCTTGTCAGTCACCCTCCTGTAGTTGCACCACTAGCAACAGTCGATAAGAGACGTCTCGGGGCTTCTCCATGTACCTTGTTATTCACCGTCCTGCAGTTGCACCACTAGCAACAGTCGATAAGAGAAGTCTCGGGGCTCCTCCATGTACCTTGTCAGTCACCGTCCTGCAGTTGCACCACTAGCAACAGTCGATAAGAGACGTCTCGGGGCTCCTCCATGTACCGTGTCAGTCACCGTCGTGCAGTTGCACTATTAGCAACAGTCGATGAGAGACGTCTTTTTGTGGCCCACCACAATTTCGCTTACCTAAATTTGACGTTCTAATTTTGCTCACCTAAATTTGACGTTCTTGTGACCGGTCGCTCGCGTGATTTGTTCACTCCTACTTTGAACTCTCGCACTAACATGCGAGTAACCCCAAAGAGTGATCACCTTGGCAAAAGTGGGGTATAATTATAAAGATGAATGCATCACCATGCTGTTCCTGGATCTTATTTAAGGAATTGCAGAACGCTGTTTATTTATAAAGATTAAACTAGAAAATAGTGACAAGTATCTGTGTAACTCCAATAAAACGCCATTTATTGATCTCCATATGAACAGTTCCAACACTCCATACGGGACTGTTCCATCAGTCCATACGGAACTGTGCCAAAAGTCCAAATGCGGTTATGCGTTTATGTTGCGACATGCAAGGTGAAACGTTATCTTGAATAATTTTGCATGTATGTCAGGTTCCTTTACGAAACCATGTGCTCTCTTTAGCATCAGCGGCCGTCATGAGCCGCGTCGTGATACCATCTGCCGTAATGGGCTGTCGCGGAGACCGACACGTTTCGCTGGCACGGTAAAAGAGGCTCCATCACACTGTAATGGTAACGCTGCGGCTGTCGATACAGGGACGATGGAGTTTCATTACATGGAGGATATTACTCCAGTACAGAAGCGACGGTGCTTTAATACATTGACGATGGTGCTCCAATACAGAGGCGATGGTGCTCCAATACAAGGACGATGGTGCTCCAATACAGAGGCGATGGTGCTCCAATACAAGGACTATGGTGCTCCAATACGGAGGCGATGGTGCCCCAATACAGACACGATGGCGCTCCAATACAGGGGCGATGGTGTTCCAATACAGAGGCGATGGTGCTCCAATACAAGGACGATGGTGCTCCATTACAGAAGCGATGGTGCTCCTATACAAGGACAATGGTGCTCCAATACAGAGGCGATGGTGCTCCAATACAAGGACGATGGTGCTCCAATACAGAGGCGATTGCGCTCCAATACATGGACGATGGTGTTCCAATACAGAGGCGATGGTGCTCCAATACAATTACGATGGTGCTCCAATACAGAGGCGATGGTATTCCAATACAAGGACTATGGTGCTCCAATACAGAGACGATGGTGCCCCAATACAGATACAATGGCGCTCCAATACAGAGGCGATGTTGCTCCAATAGAGAGGCGATGGTGCCCCAATACAGAGGCGATGGTGCTCCAATACAATGGCGATGTTGCTCCGATACAGAGGCGATGGTGCTCTAATACAGAGCCGATGGTGCTCCAATACAGAGGCGATGGTACTCCAATACAGAGGCGATGGTGCCCCATTACAGAAGCGATGGTGCCCCAATACAGAGGCGATGATGCCCCAAATACAGAGGCGATGGTGCCCCAATATAGAGGCGATGGCGCTCCAATACAGAGGCGATGGTGCTCCAATACAGAGGCGATGGTACCCCAATACAGAGACGATGGGGCTTCAATACAAAGACGATAGTGCTCCATGACACAGGCGATGGTGCTCCAATACAGGGATGATGGCGCTCTAATACAGGGACGATGGCGCTCCAATACGGAGGCGATGGTGCTCCAATACAGAGGTGATGGTGCACCAATACAGAGGCGATTTTGCTCCAGTACAGAGTTGATGGTGCTCCAATACAGATGCGATGGTGCTCTAACATAAATGCGATGGGGCTCCAATACAGACACGATGGTGCTGTAATACAGAGACGATGGTGTTCCCATACAGAGGTGATGGTGCTCCAATACAGAAGCAATGGTGCTTCAATACAAAGGCGGTGGTGCTCCGATAGGGAGGCGATGGCGCTCCGTCGCCTCTCCATAGTAAGGGAAACTTTTCCAAGCTAAATGGAACACAGATGGTGCTCTAATACAGGGGAGATGCTACTCCAATACAGAGGCGGTGTTGCTCTAATACAGCGGCGATGCTGCTCCAATACAGAGGCGGTGTTGCTCTAATATAGAGGCGAGTGTGCTGCAATACAGGGACGATGGTGCTCTAATGCAGGGGCGATGGTGCTCCAATACAGAGGCGGTGCTGCTCTAATATAGAGGCGATGGTGCTCCAATACAGGGACGATAGTGTTCTAATGCAGGGGCGATGCTGCTCCATTACAGAGGCGATGGTGCTCCAATACGAATGCGGTGGTGCTCTAATATAGGGGCGATGATGCTCCAATACAGGGACGAGGGTGGTCCAATACAGGGGCGATGGTGCTCCAATACAGAGGCGACGGTGCTCCAATACAGAGGCAATGGTGCTTCAATACAAAGGCAGTGGTGCTACGATACAGAGGCGATGGTGCTCTAATACAGGGAAGATGCTGTTCCAATACAGAAGCGGTGTTGCTCTAATACAGTGGCAATGGTGCTCCAATACAGAGGCGGTATTGCTTTAATACAGTGGCGATGGTGCTCCAATACAGAGGCGGTGTTGCTCTAATATAGAGGCGATGGTGCTCCAATACATAGGTGGTGTCGCTCTAATATAGAGGCGCTTGTGCTCTAATACTGGGACGATGGTGCTCTAATGCAGGGGCGATGGTGCTCCAATACAGAGGCGGTATTGCTTTAATACAGTGGCGATGGTGCTCCAATACAGAGGCGGTGTTGCTCTAATATAGAGGCGATGGTGCTCCAATACATAGGTGGTGTCGCTCTAATATAGAGGCGCTTGTGCTCTAATACTGGGACGATGGTGCTCTAATGCAGGGGCGATGGTGCTCCAATACAGAGGCGGTATTGCTTTAATACAGTGGCGATGGTGCTCCAATACAGAGGCGGTGTTGCTCTAATATAGAGGCGATGGTGCTCCAATACATAGGTGGTGTCGCTCTAATATAGAGGCGCTTGTGCTCTAATACTGGGACGATGGTGCTCTAATGCAGGGGCGATGGTGCTCCAATACAGAGGCGGT
>SDVV010033378.1:0-11307 GCA_016164225.1 Gammarus roeselii
AGCGCTTGACTGGCACGTTGTACAAGCGCTTGACTGGCACATTGTACAAGCGCTTGACTGGCACGTTGTACAAGCGCTTGACTGGCACATTGTACAAGCGCTTGACTGGCACGTTGTACGAGCGCTTGACTGGCACATTGTACAAGCGCTTGACTGGCGCGTTGTACGAGCGCTTGACTGGCACGTTGTACAAGCGCTTGACTGGCACGTTGTACAGGCGCTTGACTGGCACGTTGTACAAGCGCTTGACTGGCACGTTGTACAAGCGCTTGACTGGCACGTTAAACAAGCGCTTGACTGGCACGTTGTACAAGCGCTTGACTGGCACGTTGTACAAGCGCTTGACTGGCACGTTGTAGAAGCGCTTGACCGGCACGTTGTACAAGCGCTTGACTGGCACGTTGTACAAGCGCTTAGAATCAAAGATTGTACCGAAATCCTCTATTGAAAGTGCAATTGTTGACCTTGAAACACATACTACGTCAGAAAGTCGTGTTTATAATAATGATGACTAAAATTTTCTAGTTAAATTCATGAGGGATTTTTGAGAACATATTATGATTTATTTTTTGGTGCCGCGTTGTTCATCGCAAACTAATTATTCTGTTGGCAGTTTTATTTATGTAAAATCAAACTCGTAATGTCCTGCGTTATAATTAAGAACCAAGAATTCGAATATAAGCCATTCCATTATGTCTGTATCCAGCGTCTATTATTGCGAAATGAAATAACTACGTATTGTTTCTTGCTTCCAAATAACATGTGCCGCCTAATATATGTGTTCTGGTGGCTTATTAATTGGAATCAGATAATAAAGAGCCGCATGTATTACTATAATTGCTAACACTATATATTCTGAAGCTCATTGAATTGTGTTTGTTGATTAATATACAGTACCTGACCATGGTGCGGGGGGAATTATGAAAGAAAAGAAAGATAGGCGAAATTTTACATTAACCACTTTTCATGCTAGACAAACAACGAAAGATGGTGAAATAAAAGTCTGCCTCGAGATGAGCTTCCAAATTGATGGCAGAAAGTCCCGTTCTACGACGGGAGAAAGCGTCAGGTCGCCTTAATTCTTTGATTTGCCGTTGGGCGGCTTCTCCACACAATCATCATATTGATGAGGATTAGTGACTCTCCAGAGCCTTGAATTTATATTATTAGGATGTTGCTTAAGCATTAACCACGTCTCGACCGAGTCCAGAAGAAATCGACTACACTCAATTTTTACGAGTTTCACTAAGCTCTTGTATATTAGGAACAATTGTACGGTTTCATTTTCAGTTGCATCAGAAGAATTTTATGATTAGTACACTTGCTGAAGTCAAGTTTTCTTGTAAAATACTGAAAGTAAAGGGGAACATCCTCCTGAATCTCTTCACTAATAAGTGGATTTGTTTCTGCCGTTGTTTTGGAAGTCCTACGTCTTTGGGGCTGCACTTATTGTTTTCTTGAAAGTTTCGATGACTCGATGGAAATGACGTGGCTGATGTTTGTTGTTTACTCTTCCTCTGGTTTAAATCTCTGTTCGAATTTTTGTTTAAATGAAGTTGTAGAGGAAGTCTTGCCGTATTCGAAAATGATCCAGGTCGTTTGTTCACTCGTGAACCTTACCGAGAGACATGATATGGTGATTTTTTCTAGGCATTAAATATCGCACGACATTTTATACATGATCAAAAACAATGGTTAGTAGCAAAAATGTTCAGTATCGTAGATACGATCGCATATAAAGTTAACCCTAATCGGGGTTTTATTAATTAATAATAAGAAGTATCTAAATAAACATTCCTAGAAGAAAGCCAGTAGATCTTCAAACTAATAGCGCAGGGCAATATAATATGAACTGAATCCAGTCAGATGTAGGATTTATAACTATTCCTTTGATGCCTAATCCCAATTTATGTTTGATACTAGGATTAGGATATAAATCGTTTCAGTCTGTGTTTAACGCACCGCAATGACGTTGCACCCAAGTGTGTATGGCAATGTGTTCGAACCTTTTTCTTAAGTAAGGTGTTCAACAACAAGTTGTACATGAACATATCTCTGCAAATAGCAACGGTCTTGTTGGCATGAGCACTGCAAAGCATTTCAATAAACACGAATTTCATCGTGACCCGTTGGGCTAACATTTTATCGTAAGCAACACACTCGGGGAGGTCTTGAAAAGAGCTGTTCATGAAGCCAACAGAAAACCCATTACCCCAAAAATACGTTTGGTCTCGGCTCTGGCTATGGTCCACCGGTTTATAAGCTGTCCATAACCCATGCAACTACTACTCCATATCTTGTTGTCGGTGAAAGGGTAGAGTAAGTAATGTTCTGCCACGCTCAACCAGTCGTGAGGCCGGTTTCATTCCTTCGTCTTGGCTTGCGACAGATCTTTCGAGAAATTGTTATGAACCCGTATTGTACCATTTTTCTATAGGATTCAGTCCATTTATCAAATTGAATGAAATGAATTTCTCCGCGGACGATATTGCAATTGCGATCACCTCATTTGGCGACGCCTTTCATTTTAGCGAGTGGCCGGCGACCCTAACAAGATCAGAGGCGGCAAATTTGGAAAAGTGGCGGGCACTGCGGCGCAGAGCGAGGAAGGCGCGATTGAAGTGAGTGGTTGTCTGACGCTATCGCAGGATTAGGGGCGGCAAAGTCCGCTGAAATCTATCCCATGTGATTCGGGTTTCATTTGAGAAATGCTTGAACACACTGAAACAAATGTTAAAAAAACCTCTTGCAATCTAATAAAGCTCCTCTTTGAAATCAGTCGATATCAAAACTCAATAGACCCTATGTATGTGTCCACTCTGACGGGGTCATTTTACCCCAATACCGCACACAACCATTGTGTTTCTTAACAGTCATCAATGGGCTCGAGTCGCCCAAGTCACTATTAATGCAGACGGAGAGGGTTAAGCAAAATATGTGTATATATGACTTACCTAGTGGTGTGTAAACCGCTGTTAACACTTCTCGTGAATTTTCACGATGTTTAAAACGCTGAATCTGAAATATTTGAAATTATATACGTAAATATAAATGGTTTTACGGTATCAATGACTGGTAATTGTGCATTACAATTAGTTCTAGTTGCAAAAAGGATTTTTTCCGAAGGAATTTTAAACTTATTATAGGTCTGATAATGTCAATGTCAGATGTGCGCGATGTTTTGTCCCGATATGGTTCGCATGCTTTGAAAAGGAAGTATGATAATGAGATGTTCATAGGAATAGGATATAGTAATTACTGATTGTAGCGAACATGATATATTATAGTCTTGAAACTTAGTTGCGATACCAATTTGATGAGATTTTTCCTTTGGGAATGATAATGAATAGTATGCAAAATATTGATTATCAATAACGCTTGCAAATCACAGAGATCGCATTCGTGCTCTTCCTCAACTCGTATTTGATCATTTCGAAGGCTAACGCGTTTCCACCATTCATTGACAGGATCCCTGTTCTCCCCATCCCATTGTAGGAGCATAATTTTCAATGTTGCCCCATCCAACCCGCAGTTAGAGAACATGCCTGACTGGTCGGCATCCGTGTCAATTATGCCCAATAAAAAGTAACTTGAAGTTGGACCATTTAGCAACTGAGGCTCGTGCTCTTGGTTGATTTCTCCTCTGTCCCCCTGACTTGTTCTTCGCTTGGCGCTAGGCAACTTCATCACACAATCTTCATATTGATGTGGGTTAGTGAAGCTCCGAAACCTTGGATTTAGATGATTAAGAATTGGCCTAAGAATAAATCAATCCTCGTCCGATAAAACTATTTCTGTTGATCAATGTTACAATAAAATACCCAGGAACCAAAAAAAAACGTTGATAGTTTTTGAGTTTCGCGATGTTTCCGGGCTTGTGGAACTTGTACGCTTATTTGATTATTCGGACGAAGAACTTTGCAAGTAGCACAGGATCTTCTTGAATCTCTTTGAAAACGAGTTGATTTGCATTGGCCGTTTTTTGGAAGTATTGCGTTATCAAGACTGAAGCATTGATGTTTACTTCTTCTTGAAGTTTTCAATCGACGATATCAAAATTATGTTGCTAATTTTTATTCTTCCTCCTGCCTGACAGCGTTGACAGCGTTGGGTCGATAGCTTCGACCCAACACTGTCGGGTCGAAGCTATCGTATCATCGTTGTCGTGTTAACGCTGACGTGTCAGTTGCCGAGTCAACGCTGTCGTGTCAACGCTGTTGTATCAACGCTATCCTTTCAGCACTCTCTTGCAAACGCTGCCGTGTCAACGCTGTCGTATCAACGCTTTCGTATCAGCGCTCTCTTGCAAACGCTGCCGTGTGAACGCTGTCGGGTCGACGCTGTCGTATCAAATTTGTCGTGTTAACGCTGTCGTGTCAGCTGCCAAGTCAACGCTGTCGTGTCAACGCTGTTGTATCAACGCTATCGTATCAGCGCTGTCGTGTCAACGCTGTCGAGAATGATTCGTAAATCATCAGTGTCCCATATTGTCACTAGATAATTTGTTCGTAAACAAAATAAGTTCATCAATTTCCAAGCATGCAACCTCGTACACCATTTCAAAATTTGCTCATAATCGGTAGAAAATCGCCAAATGTACAGTATCATCGATGCAATTGCATATCAAGTTCACAATAATCAAGCATTCATTGATTCAATGTCGTTTAGAAATGCACACTCTTCAACCGACACCCCGTAGTTTGTTAGCCAGGGTACAAAATACCTGCAAAGGGCAGAGCAGTTTGTATCTCTCACTAGTTTGTTTTTCAAGGTTAATGTTAGTGTTTCACAATATGCTATTACTTTCTCAAAAAGTGCAACGCAGGAAAAAAATGTATCCTATGAAACATTGCTTTCCTGACAAGTATTTCTAATGTCAGACCAAGAAAATGATCACCACTCACCCAAACAGCAGTTCTAAATGTTGACAACTTGATGGGTCAGCTGATGCACGTAGTGAGGCGGTGATTTACCTTCATTTTTGAAAGCTAACCTTTGGTGCGGTTTTCTTCAGACAGTATCTATTATTTTGCCCCACAAAAAGAAACAGATTATTTTAGACGCTCTATGTGACTTCTACGTTATTAAGTGGCCCTTTTTCTAAGGGTATAAATTGAGAACAGAATTTTCATTGCACGAATTGCAGTCCACCTTTTAAGTTATCGAAGTCAGAGTCCATTGTCAGAAGGACATTGAATACCGGGCAATAGAAAACCTTGACACTCTAACCTAATCTAACGAAGACAAAGCACTAAAAGTTTATGTTGGAGATGTTCCGAAAAACGATTGTTGATGGTACTCAGATCAACAAAAGACCATCCGTTCGTACTGTGAATTTCATGAACCTGTTGCGCCAAACATAAAAGGACATGACAGTGCATTATTGGTCAAGTTGGCAATGCTCTCCTACTTCATTCTCTCCTTAGCCTCAATCTATCACTTGTATTCCTAAAATTCTAGTGGCGAGTGGACTCTAACATCTGCGAAAAAATAAATTTACACTTAAATCTAATTCAGAAAACCGAACGTTGGTATGAGGCTTTTGCATGTTGAACTGAAAGACACAATCAATGCCAGTTGAGCAGATGAGCGCTAACGAATTGTGTTCGTTGATGACCTGAACAGAGTTAAGATGTTTGTATCTTGTTGAATTATCGTTCAGTAGTCGTCAAGGCGACGTCATATCTGTCATACGACTGTTATTGTAATTTTGAAAACAGATACAGATACAAATCCAAGGCCGTATCCGCCAGAAAGGATATGGACTTTGGCAAGGCGCTCCTAACACTCCTCTCATCCACTTGCGGGTATGCCAAAACTTAGTTCTTTACCGTAAAATGGTCCAACAAGAACACTACAATACAGACCTTCGGGTCAGGAGTGGGGTCAGATATCAGTGTCAGCAGCAGGACCCAACAGCTTATGCTGGTTTACCCGTGCTGCGTCAAAATTGCGACCCTTTATCAACGTGACCACACGGACGAGAAACCGCATCAGGGCCGCGTCTAAACTCATCCATTCACAATCATTCCGTACCCATGCTTATCCATTGCACGCTCTCTTGCTACCTCCCCACTCCTGTCTCTCTTTTCTAAGGCCTTCCTCCCGTCATCGATCAACCCAAACTTCGATGATCCTTCAGGCCCCGCTCTCATCACCATTCCCTTAATCTCCAAACATTCATCCTCGCCATTTACCTGAGCCTAATCAGAACATGTGTATCAACATTGTTCTCTAATTTTCTCACAATCCCAGTTTCAATTCAAACAATGTCACTATTGATCCTATCCCTAAACGTCACTCGTGTCATTATGTTCAATCACTTCTTCTCAAACATATTGAATCATCTCCTCTCATCCGCTTTGGCCGTACGTCTCAGTCACGTATAGCGCAGTTGGGACGACTATCCCTCCATGCAGCCCCCTATTGGCTTCCCACCCAATCTACTACAGCTCATTACACTCGTCAGTGTACCACCTTCATTACACATTTCCTCTTGAACAAATTTTATATCGGTGGGCACGATAGTTGTTAAGGGGTCCTGAAAAAAACAATAAGAGTTTAATGTCAAATATGACGTTTCCGTGAAATTTTCTGAACACTTAATGGAACAATTACTCTAAAGATTTTAAAACTAGTTTTAGGGCATCGAAGAAAGCAGATTCTCTGGCGGCTACAAGCGCGACATGCATTGATACCATCTTGCGGTCAAACATGCAACTGTTCCCTAGTAATATTGGCATTACACATTTTTGTATTTCCATCAAGTGCCGGCAGAAGCAGGGCCACCAAATTTAACAGCGGAAATGGGATGACTACAGCGAGAACGAAAAGGTCAAAAACCGTGCAATTAAACGACTCACTTTGAGATAAGAGAGTTCCCATTCGCCATGCTGTTATTGAACTCCCCCTTATAAACCAAATAACATAGGATTATTATTTAAACATCAGAGGGCTGCCCATGCATATTTTACTGCACAAATGGTGTTCCTGCATTGGTCAATTTGCAGAAACACATGGAAATATCGGTTAATCTACATCAAACTCGGTATAGGTTCCCAATTAGCCAAGGCTGACTATTAGTGGTTTGCGAGTCGGTCTCATCTGAATAAGATGCTTTAGTACTTTTGTTGATTTCCAGCCGTTCACAAGCGGGATTGATATTTCCTTTCATATTGTTCTAGTAGGCATTGCTAGCTCTATACGGAGTAAAGTGGGTCACTAACACAGCACTATCAGCCCATATGAATTTGTTTGTTGCACCCTGATATCCATCACGTATTTCATGTAACCCCACGATTGTTGGCCTTCCTAAATTAGTAGACTTCCTCGATTGTCAGACTTCCGAGATTGTCGGACGGAAAAGATTGCAGGTATAATGAGGTTTTTAGCTCTCACAGGAATGAGGAATGAAACTTCCCATATCACTCATTTGCAACGAAGTTTTAAGATGTATATGGTGGCTCTTCGGGAATATTTGATGATCTATTGTACGCTAAACAAAGAGACAAAATCCTTAGTGTAAGAATTGAAGCGGATTTTGAACATAATTGTCAGGAACTATTTCTGATAACATGCCCAAAAAAACGGTACACTGCTAAGTCCTTGTAACGTAACGGTACACAGCTAAGTCCCTTCGACGTAACGGTACACTGATCTTTCCCTGCGACCTAACGGTACACAGCTCAGTCCCTTCGACGTAACGGTACACTGCTCAGTCCCTGCGACGTAACGGTACACAGCTCAGTCCTTGCGACGTAACGTTATTGCGAGGAAAATAAGATGAGAACAACGGTAGTAATGATTGCTTGAGTGTCGCGGGAGGTTATTGTTCATTATATTGCAACGTCCTGAAACATGGTGCGACGTGCGATGTTGTAGGACGGTGCTTGTAGTGGTGAGGGTGAAGACATTAGAGGGACAACCTCAGTTGTCGGAGTGAGGTGTACTATAATAATATACCCGATTGACTGCAGCGGAGATTGTTGGACGAACATTAATAATAATCATAAAGTAACCCAAATGATATTTATTTTCGCTGTTGACCTGTAGAAATTGAACCACTTTTAGATGCAACATCTTTAGAGATATAAGCCATCGTGACAATATCAATTGTAAAGCTACCAAAATTTAATGTACATGGTATTATTTTCTTATACTGTGTGGTAAATTGTTTACAGTTGCTGAATGAGATCATTAAAATAAATCAATTACATCGTAATAGCAACAATATATTTTGTAATGGACCGTAAAATGCGTTTCAAATTTCTATAATCTTGAAAAACTGAATATAATTGATATTATTTCTGATTATTGGTTAAAATTACTGTAGCGTATAAACGCTTTTCTCACGACACGACGTTTGTGTCATCATCTTCGTTTCACCCTTCTTTGAAACTATTTTGAAATGTTACACCCCTAAATTTCTTTTTCTAGTTCAACGCTTGTTTGCTCTGTTTAATCCAAAATAGTTCATAGTTTGGTCGAATATTGTATCTTGATAAGTCAATTTATCATGCCAACACGAAGAGAGTATCAATACGACTGAATACAAACCCGAAGCTAAAAACCGTTGAACAATCAACAACGCGAAATTTGGACCGCTCGACAGCCCCGTAAACGAAATTAGGATCAGTCAGGCAATCATGAGTCCGTCAGTAATATCCGTCCGACATTCAATAGTGCAATAATTGGAACCGTCCGACAATCGATGGTCCGTCAGTAAGAACCGTCCGACAATCGATGGTCCATCAGTAAGAACCGTCCGACAATCGGTGGTCCGTCGGTAAGAACCATCCGGCAATCGTGAGTCTGTCAGTGAGAACCGTCCGACAATCGAGGGTCAGTCAGTAAGAACCGTCCGACAATCGAGGGTCCGTCAGTAAGAACCGTCCGACAATAGAGAGTGCGATAGTGAGAACATTCCGACATCTGGGGGTCCGACCGTTAGAACCGTTCGACAATCACTTATTACCGCTTGACAGTACGGAAATATGCAAACACTAAGAGCTCAAATTGTGTTGATAATGAACCGTTTACAAAGTATAAACCGGGAATCTGACCAAATGAAGTGATATTTTTCAGGTTTGATAACACCTGCCTTCCAGATGAGCAATGCTATCGGATTAAGGAGCACTCAATAAAATTTTCCTTTTGAACAACATGTAGGAAAAAAAAGTAAAATAATGATATGATTAATATAACAATACACGTTTCAATTATGAACATAAATGCTGTGTTGTTTTCACTGCCAGTAGTTTGGATTTTATGATTTGAGTCAACAACATGCAGGTATATAATATTATATCATCCATATTTGACTCACGGGCGTATATCACTAATTATAAGTGAGAATATTATTGATAGGTCAAACCATATACGGTAATTACGTTTGCTGCACACTTAAACAAATCTACCCCTTATTGACTTTAAAGAATAACGCACATACACGGCAGTGAATTATTCACTTTGAGTTATAACGCACATGCACGTCCGTGAGTAATCTCTTTGAGGTATAACGCACACGCACGTCCGTGAGTTGTTCTCTTTGAGGTATAACGCACATGCACGTCCGTGAGTTATTCTCTTTGAGGTATAACGCATATGCACGTGCGTAAGTTATTCTCTTTGAGGAATAACGCACATGCACGTCCATGAGTTATTCACTTTGAGGAATACCACACATGCACGTCCGTGAGTTTTTCTCTTTGAGGTATAACGAACATGCACGTCTGTGAGTTATTCACTTTGAGGAATAACGCACATGCACGTCCGTGAGTTATTCTCGTTGAGGAATAACGCACATGCACGTCCGTGAGTTATTCTATTTGAAGGGTAACGCACATGCACGTCCGTCAGTTATTGTCTTTGAAGAATAACGCACATGCACGTCCATGAGTTATTCACTTTGAGGAATACCACACATGCACCTCCGTGAGTTATTCTCTTTGAGGTATAATGCATATGCACATCCGTGAGTTATTCACTTTGAAGAATATCGCACTTACACACCAATGAATTATTCACTGTGAAGTTTATTCGTCGTTAGTATGAATGTATGTTCGAGAAACTGCTTGTCTTTTACGGGTTGACCTAACAAGGTATTGCCACTTCTAATTAATGTTATATGCCTGTTAGTCATATACGAATGTTATCGTCACCTTCATGTCGTTAACTCATATTTCGATACGCACTTTGATTGCTGCACAAACAACACACGGGTGGAATGCTTTAGAAGGTGTTCGATACCTGCATGCAACAAACATTGTCACTATATGTTCAGTTTTCTAATAATTGAACCTCTTTCCCACAATGTTACAGCTCATTTGGTGATTTTCCACATACTTTGAAATTAACCTGTTATCACTCTAATTACCGGTACTCGGCATAAATATTTAATGAAGTACATCATCAATGTTGTATAATTTGTCGATGTCGAAAATTAACTTGATGATTCCCAATGTCTAAAGAGTTTCTCCTCATTAATATTTGATACTTGTTTTGATTGACTATATTAAACTTGAGAGCAAATCCCTGATTTAGGGAGGAAGGGGGAGGGGTAATTTATAGCTAGTGGGAGGGGAAAAACACCCTACTTTTAATGAGAGAGGAACACACTATCGTTTAATGGGATGGAGAAAAGCTCCCATACAAAATATTGAGATGAAACAGACACAAAAATATATTAATATTTTAGGAAATAGACATGAACGGAAAAGAATACCTGAAGTAATGAGAATAAATGTAACACTATCAAAGAGAGGGAATGTGCGACCCACAACTTAAGCCCAACTGTATCATCTTCGTGCTATTTGATAGCATAACGTGGGAGGATAATATACATTATGAATACCAGAGACTGCCGTAGGGCTGTGATTATACTGCAGGTTTTCAATACTGTTACTAAACCAACATGATGGAAGTGCTACTACTTCTAGCTCGAACTGCTAAAAAAATCGTCCAGGATCATCATGTTTCTCATATGACAACCTCAGCCGTAAGACAATCGTAGTTACCCTCCATTGATTGGATAATCGGTTTTCAAGCTAATCTTTTTGAAATTGTCGGTTAAAATATTTTGCGAACTAAAGTGAGCTGATTGAATGTTGCGGCTTCAATGAAAATAAATAATGGAAACTCAACATGCTCAACTTGTTCATATTTATTTAGCGAAAGCTTCAAGGGAGCCATCCCAGTCCATCACGTTTAGCGAAAGCTTCAAGGGAGCCATCCCAGTCCATCACGTTTAGCGAAAGCTTCAAGGGAGCCATCCCAGTCCATCACGTTTAGCGAAAGCTTCAAGGGAGC
>SDVV010033379.1:0-11307 GCA_016164225.1 Gammarus roeselii
AGAGCGTGCAATGAACAGGCGTGAGTGGAGAATGGTTGTGAATGGTTGATTTTGACGCTGCTCTAATGTGCTTTCCCGCCCTTGGCATCCCGCTGTCGATGGTCGAGGGTGGGGGGGCCCGGCCATTATGACGCGGCGGAGGTAAACCAGTGAAAACTGTCGGGCCCTGCTGCTGACGACGGTTTCTCTGTGCATTCGGGACCCAGAGTGTAAGTTGAGGGGCTACCGGCCGGACCCTTTAGCACAAAAGGGCTAAGTTGTGTGAGTGTGAGCGTATGAGGGTGTGAGGTGCGCCTTGCCGTCGGCCACCCCCCTTTCTGGGGGATGCGGCCTTGTGTCTGTATCTGTATCTGTATATGAACGAAAACCGTCTAATACCTAATACAAAGATACAGAGCCGCCTACCCGTGGTTTGCATAAATCGTTAGTCTGGCAGCAAACTACCTATGATACACCACTACAATTCGCCTTTGTCCTGGAACCACTCTCTAGGGTTAGCAAGTTTTGAAGGTGGACTGGGGAGTGAATCTATCGCTGGTTAGATGCTAACATGTTTGTAGCCCCCAAAAATATTTTGCGAGAGGGTATGCCCCCTTGTTTGACCTAATTACGTGACATCAAAAGACCATGTGCGCCGTAAAGTTGAGTGGCCGCTCCTTAAATGGAAATTTGCATATCGCGGTAAAAATCACCATACAACCTGAAACAAACAATACTATGCCATTAATCAATAGGAGAGTTGAACACAACTTGAATACATTGTTAACTAAAGCTAGTGGAGCTGACCTAATCCGAACCAATAGCAATGAATAGCAAAACTGCTGACCACAATCTACTTTCTGCCTTGCGGCAGATAAGCTGCAACAAGTTACTTTCTGGGAAGGAAAATAGACTAGCCTTCGTCTGATGGGATACGTGCTCGATGCATTCATGGGCACTTAAGCGGATCTAGGGTTATGAAAGGGTAACGCGGTTACAAGAGAAGAGCACGGTTATGAAAGAGTAAGACGGTTATGAGAGAGTGATACAATTATGAGAGAGTAACGCGATTAGAAGAGAGTAACATGTTTATGTGGGAGTAACACGGTTATGAGAAAGTAACACGGTTATGAGTGAGTAACAAGGGTATAAAAGAGCAATACGGTTATGAGAGAGTAACACATTTATGAGAGAGTAACACAGTTATGAGACAGTAAAACGATTATGAGTGAGTAACACGGTTATGAGAGTTACAAAGTTACAATGAACTAGAGATCCAAAGAGGCTATCTCTCTATCACTCCTGCCAATATGAGGCTTGCGTGCTGCTGCGCATCCCCTCGTATCTGTAACCATCATGGGATCTCTATCTCAATTTCCCCCCCCCCTCCACCTTATTGCTGGGAGGGTGGGGTGCAGTGTGGCTAGAGACCTTAGACTTGGCTGCCCCTGCCCTACCAGAGACCTGTATGATAAGGCAGGGCTCTCTCTTGGCACGCTGCGCTGGCGTTTGGTTCGCTGTATCGTGAGGCGATACAACTTAGCCTGTCTCACCATGAGCAGGTTGCTAGCATCTCGTGGGTGGGCACTGGATGCTAGTGTGGTGGTCGTAGCTATGGATGCTGACTTTTTCGAGACTGCACAGGAAGGGCCCTGTTTGACAGCCATGCTCTGCATAAGGGTGCGTTCCCCTTAGTCATTGCACCCAGGGCTATCTTCCTGCCATCTCAGCGACGGATTTTAAGATGCGAGTGCGGTGTTGGGGGCTACACAGCGCAAGCCCTGTCAGCCTGCGGTGTCCGGCAAAGCCGTCCCCCACTCCCTAGCTACCTAAACTGTTTCTATTAACTTGGCTCTGTGTCTAGTAGTTAAACGTGTCCACTGATCCGCTCTCGATCACTGTTGGTGGGAGTCTATTCCAGACGTTGATGATTTTGTAGGTCATCAGGTCACCACAGGGTCAGGTGTTGAATATCTTTGCTTGGAGTTACAGGCTATGGTTCCTGGTAAGGTCTCGATGGGTTGCCTTCGTTGTCTACGCTTTTCTAGGGTGAAGAGTTTCAATTCTCCTAGTTTTCTCTGGTACCCATTGTGCCTGAAAGATATGACCATCTTGGTTGCCCTAGCTTGAGCCCTTTCCAGTCTCTCAATGTCTTGGACGAGGATGGGGAACCTGAATAGGACAGCATATTCTAGTAATGGTCTGATTAGGGTACTGTACAGGGTTATAATAATTTCCTTGTCTTTGTACTTGAACTGCGTTCCGATGTATCCGAGGACTTTGTTTGCTTTTTTTATATGTCTATGCACTGCCTGAAGAACTTCGGGTCGCGCTACACCTCGGTTGCAATTCTTAACGTTTCTTTCTTTCAAGTGCGAAGTAGGATTTCAATCAGACTTATTTATTATTATTTGATCAAATAATTTATTAGTTAGATAATGAATGATTAATTATCAATTAATAAATTTGTGACACACGTTTTAGTTGAGACATGTGCTGAGATCGATGCCTATTCTGATGCAAACGCGGGGGCCGACTTGAGTACTGACATAGACACCAACACGGGCACCGACACAAGCACCGACGCTGACATTGGCATGGGCTTCGTCACGGATAACGACATGGACATCTACACGTGCATCGACACGAGCACCGACATGAGCACCGACAAGAGTACCAACCAAGGCCCCGACACAGGCACGGAGCGCTGATGAATGGATAAGTCATAACATAAACACACGACGCTGATTTGCACGTTGTCCTAAACTCAACAACGTATCTTATACTTATTAACTCATTCATTTGGACTCAGAAAAAATTTGTTCATTTATTCAAATAGGAATAAATTGTTCCTTGATGATGTCACATCTTTGGTGACACCATACGGCAAGACGCTTATAAATCCAGCTGTGGATTGTTTTGGCCTGTCAGTTCAGTCTGGATCAATCATCGGAATATTGACGTGGATGGTGTGTTGAGGGTAACGCTACACCAGATTACACAATTGGGCACAGGGTTGAGAACATTACGCGCGTTTTCATCGCCGAATATTAAGAACCGAACCAGCCGTGCGCCTCAAAAGCCGAGATCCGCATATCTAGATCTTTGCGTGCGCTCGCAGAGTATTTTTGTAGAGTTACGTGCGCCACTGTCAGAGACACAGACAAATATATACATAACGTAGAGCTAGAGGTGCGAGCACCGCGAAACAGACTGCAGAATTACATGTGTGTAGAGTTTGAGATGACCGCACATAGACGTAAGCGTCTTTCACCAACCAGGCGTCATACAAAACAGAATGTAACATTTAGATGTGACTCTTCCTTATGGTAGTTATAAATTATAATTATCAATACCTGTCAGTTCTTATTAAAAATTGCCATTACTAACAATGCCTAATTTTGCACTTCCACTCCGCTCTCTTTTCTATGAATGTTGCAGCAAACTTGTTTACATAACGAGTGTGACGTCGGTGTTCGTTTTCATCTATTGTCAAAATGCTGTAATGTTAAATTGTCGTTCAAACCATGCAAGGCGTAATTCAATATTACAGTTAAGCTATTGTTGCATTCATACCAAACGCTGATGCGCTTCGTCTTGACTGATATTGCCCGTTGTATTGTCAATCTTCAATTTTTTATTCTACCGCAAAAAAATGACGATATTGGTTTTTGATCGTTTTTCTCAGTAACCGAAGACGATCCGGACGGTTTGGTCACAGATATAAGTAGTTCTTCAATGATGGTGATGCGCAGTGGTTAGGAATCTTGGTGTCAGCTTGAATTAAAATGCTATGGAGGAAAATGCATGCATGAAATTTTAGCACAACAAATATTTTAGACAAATTGTTTACGTGTGATGTACTGTCTCCGCATGCAATATTTTGAAAGGTGTCTTCACGTGCGCTTCATCTCAAGATTTCACGTGCGCATCACATATTTCTTATCAATGTTTGCGTGCGCTGCCTGCCAAATTGTGCAAACTGGACGTCGCTACAGCCTCTTCCTGACTCCTGCTTCTTCGCGAAACTTAAAAGGCAAATTCTTGAGGGGGTAAATAGATTGGAAAGTTAAAATTCTGCTACGCAGCGCGGCAGCGTCTGTACTTTCAGGTCACTTGCGGGCCTGCCAGACTGTATCCATTAAGGATTAAGAGTGAGCAGAGACGGTTTTGACGTTTCCACCGGCAGTTCATGGGGCTTGTTAAAATTTTGCAGGTGGACCTTGGAGTGAGACCCATTCTTCCAGTTTTGCCTGCAGAAAGTGCCAACTAACAACTGTTTGCTGTTAGTCTGCTACTATTGACACCTATTGCCTCAAACCAACCTACCAGTTGTGCCTTTCCTCTCTGCTGGGACTATAGAAACCTTTTGCCTCAAATCAAACTTTGAGTTATGTATTTCCTTTCTGCATGGCAACTGCACTCATTTCAGAGAGTCTATCTCAAACTTGCATGGTTTTGGTCATACCAGAATGTAAATTTTGTGAGAATATGTCTTGAATCTAGCTGTCAGCACTACATGTTGACTAATTTGAGTGTCAAATGGATGTGGATTGCTGAACCCATGCAGCATTGCCTCATAGATAGCAGTCTGCACTGTTGGAATGAATAGCTTTTCTAGTGTTTTCTTAAAAATTAGTATTACCAACTTGGATTTGCCCTTATTGAGTCTAATGTTGACCTGAAAACAGGGCTGTAGGTTTATTTGAGTCCAGAGTGCTATTCTACCTTGTAGCTTCCGATCAAGTGCTCGCAAAATATCATGTTACAATTGGGCTTACAACATTGGATTATAACTTCTGGGGTTAATCCTATCCTGGTAACTTTGTTTGGAAGTTACTAACAACATTTAGGCTAACAACATTGGATTACAACTTCTGGGGTAAATCCTATCCTGGTAACTTTGTTTGAAAGCATGGCTGACAACTCATCCCTGGTTAGACAATGTGTCATTTCTGTTGACAAAACAAGAGTATTTATTTGGTAAACATTGTATTACAAATATTTTTTGTCTGTGGTATACAGCTGATGAACACTCAACAATATCATTTAGTTGTCAGTGGCCAGACTGCAGGGGTTGCATTGGGCACCACCAATATTGTTTACCACTGCCAGAATTGGTTAAATTGCAAGGAAAGGCTCTGTCAGATCAGGGTTGAAACTTGAGGTAAATGCACTAATGCTGTAATGCACTGATAAATCAAGCTAATTTAACTAGTAGTTGATCTTGTAGGGTGCTATTTTGCTGTAAATTTAATTGAAATTCCATTCAAAGATTTACCCGTACCATTAAGCGCACCTTCTCACATTGCACCAGGCTTGCAAAGTTGAGACAACTTGGTGATGCTGTTTCTGCATAATTTGAAAGCTTGAAATATCTTAACCTTCTATTTGCACTGCTTATAACAACTATTATGACCATTTAGCATCTTGAGTTTTGAAATTGAATCATCAACTGGAATAAAGTTGTAATTACAAATACTGTGAGGCCAATGAAGGAGGCAATACTTTTTATACTTGAGTGACTTCCCGCACCAAATAGTGTGACTCCATGCACCCCAAAATATTTAATAATTGATCCAGAATTTACAGTTTGACAGGGCCAATATAGCTAAGGTAGTGTTGACCGGGGTGATGCTAGTTGCCACATTTTTTGCATACTTTGAAATAACTTCAAAAGTACATAATTTAGATATATGGTTTTTACTGTGCATTCAACTCCTATTATGACCATGTTCCTTTGTCTTCTCAACATTCTACATTACCAAAATGAAAGTTTTTTTCAAAAAAACTGCGGCAAGTTGGCAAGCTTTGCTGCCTAATCAGGGGTGATTCTCCCCACACCTGCCCCACCTGCATGAAAGAGCCCCTGATGTTGTTAATAACTCTCTAATTGATGAATATGAATTGGTACACCTGATCACCCAGACTGGAAATGTCTAATGCAGATCTGAGTTACTCCAAATAGTGATCCTTGCTGAATACTGGAAAATTTACCAACCATGGTTGCATATGCTTAACACCTGACATGGCGGAGTTTTATGCAGATGCAATAACTCTATCCACGGAGTTGTTGAGTGGGTGGGGAGGGGGAGAGGTTGGTGACATCATACAATCTGCCAACTGCCTCTAATCATAATTGCAATGTGAAGTTTACATGTCTTAATTGGATTCTTTAAGCAACAGGCACTTTGATAGTTGGCAGATTTGACACTACACTATCTCCAGTTTGCACAATTTGGCAGGCAGCACACGCAAACATTGATAAGAAATATCTGATGCGCACATGAAATCTTGAGATGAAGCGCATGTGAAGACACCTTCCAAAATATTGCACGCGGAGACAGTACATTGCACTTAAACAATTTTTCAATAATATTTGTTGTGCTAAAATTTCATGCACGCATTTTCCTCCATAGCATATTAATTCAAGCTGACACCAAGATTCCTAACCACTGCTCATCACCATCATTGAAGAACTACTAATTTCTGTGACCAAACAGTCCGGATTATCATCGGTTACTGAGAGAAACAAACAAAAACCAATATCAAATTTTTTTGGCGGGAGAATAAAAAATTGACGATTCACAATACAACGGGCAATATCAGTCAAGACGAAGCGCATCAGCGTTTGGTATGAATGGAACAATAGCTAAATTGTAATATTGAATTATGCCCTGCATGGTTCAAACAACAATTTAACATTACTGCATTTTGACAATAGATAAAAACAAACACCGACGTTACGCATGTTATGTAAACAAATTTGCTGCAACATTCATGGAAAAAACAGCGGAGTGGAAGTGCAAAATGAAGCATTGTTAGTAATAGTAATTTTTAATAAGAACTGACAAGTATTGTTAATTATAATTTTCAACTACCATATGAAATAGTATCATCTAAATGTTACATTCTGTTTTGTATTACGCCAGGTTGGTGAAAGACCCTTACGTCTATGTGCAGTCATCTCAAACTCTACACACATGTAATTCTGCAGTCTGTTTTGCGGTGCTTGCACTTCTAGCTCTCCGTTTTCTATATATTTGTCAGTGTCTGACAGTGGCGCACGTAACTCTACAAACATACTCTGCGAGCGCAAGCAAAGGTTTAGATATGCCGATCTCAGCTTTTGAGGCGCACGGCTGGTTCAGTTCTTAATATTCAGCAATGAAAACGCACGTAATGTTCTCAACCCCATGCCCAATTGTGCAATCTGGTACCATCTGTGTGTACGCATTGTCTTCTTAACCTTTCATGCCACATTATAGGCATAGCTTTGGAGCAGCACAGACCCTCTCACCTCTGCTGCAGTCTGGATTCTAAACAAGCGTGCAGTGAGAGACCTTGAGAAGTTGAGAAACTGAGAGTCAACTGACAGTCAAGGCTGCCAGTTGTCCCAAGCAACAGTGACAGAGTATTGAGATTGCTGTGTACTGGAACACTGTATCCACCACTTCAAATAAACTAGCAAATGTTACAAAGTTTAGATCCTTGTGGCGATGTTTAGTGGTAGGAAAAATTTCAGCGGAGTTCAACGTAGTTCAATAATGAAGGCATTAATCTCAATGATATTCAAAGGAGTTATTGATAACAAGATCCTCCTGGAGTTGTCAGCAAAATCTCTGCAGAGTTATGCGTACGTCTGATATGGGTACTTTTCCCACCCTGGCTGGACACTTTACAAAACAATAGTGTGTTTATTCATGCACTATTACTCCATGTAGGTGGATAAGATCATGGAATTGAAGTATCTAGCTACTATTGAAAGATAGAGAACTCAGATATTGAGAGGAATGTGCATATTCCCCAGCAGAAATGTTCATGCATGCGCTGCTGGTCTGTGGGGTTAATCCAACAAACAAATTGTATTAGTTGCTAGTTACAACAATAATTTGGTGATTATTGGCCATGAAAAGGTGATGGAAGGTCAATAAATTAGAACTGTGCTGCTCATCAGTTAGTTTTATTTGATCAGTTTAAAAGCAGCCTTAACAATGTCTTTTAGTTGCTAGATACAGGTAAATGCTTATTTGATCATAAAAATTATAGAAATAACATAGCTACTGTCTTATTCATAGCTAGCTTTCCAAGCCTATAATGCTCTTCTGCCTTGGCTCCATAAAATGCTTCAGCTATGGCTGTATTTAATCTTTTTCTGTCTTTACTGCTTAGTCCTCTTCTGTTGTTTGTCTTCAGTCCCCTTTGACTGTTCCTTTGTCTTCTCCTGCCTATTCTTCCTTGTCCTCTTCTGCTGCTGCCCCCTGTGACTTTAAGTGTAAACTGTGGTCTTTCTCTGCCTTCTCTGCTCCTTTGATGGTGAAGGGCAGAGAGCTAACAATGTTGATTCCAAGGACCACAAATGATTTGCTCTGCAAGGTCCTTTTCCAATTGGTCCTTTATTGGCCAAGTGTACTGTTCATTTGGCAGTCTCATAAATTTAACCATGACACTTGCCTTTTCAACATGACAATTTTTTTCAACATAGCACAGAGGCTTTCCAAATGATAGTAGGTAGCATTGACCGTGGTGACTCCCTGCATTTTCCGCATACTTTAAAATAACTCAAAAAAAGTATGCAGCTGAGAAACTTTGTATTTAGGGTGTGTATAGCTACTGTAATGATCATGAAATACCGTAAGTTTCAACATTCTATCATGAACCAGAGAGAATTTAAAAACAAAATACCGTGCGGCAAACTGTGGCCCCCAATCATGGGTGATTTTCCGCATGAAAATCATTGATTTCCCGCACCCCCCATTTATCAATAATTGGTAAGGTATTGTTCTTTATATGAAAATATGATGAAAAATATTGTTCCTGGGCATTAAACATAAGTTAACACTTAGGCCTAGACTTGTCACTATGTGTTGAAAGCATCGGGTCATTATAAAATTAGTTAACCTTTTTGAAATTAGCTGTGGTTTCATTATTCTGGGTCATAAACTCTCAGACGTCATCATATGTGCAAAAAATTGCATCTAACTACTTTTCATTGAAGAAAAACAAAGATATCTATCAATAAAATAGGTGCGGGGAATTGATCCCAATGATTTTTTCACCTGGGGCAATTCCCCCCAGTTTTATATTGTACATATCTACAAAAGTTTATATTTCCTTCCAAAATCCTTCTTATGCAACAAGCTACATCATATTCCAAGTATCACCATCAAATTTTGCCCTAATCCAATGGTAACTCTAACCACAGCATCAAAGTTTGCGGAATGTTGATTTTTCCTAACTAAAATTATCAGGGACCTGAAAAACACACCTTCACTTAGGCGATTTTTCATAAATTCTGTGCGCGTATCAAATTTCTATAAGTAGCTGATACTTACTAACAAAGACCTGCTCTTTCAAGCCCTGTAGTCAAACTGTGACATTTCCAACGACTTTATGCCTAAAAGAGGGGTGCGGAAAGTCACCCCTTGTTTCCGACCGCGGGGAGTCAACCCGGTCTATGCTAGTAGTTTTCTTCTTTGATGTTACATGTAATTGTGTTGTCTGATGCATTGCTGTTGTCTGAGGTGCTCGACCCAATTGGTTCTGGAAGGGTTTCATCCTTGACATCATCAAGTTCATCCACCACCTCTTTGTCTAGTTGTTTCTGTTTGCATTTTCTCCTTGACTGTTTTTCAAGTTGCATTTGTGTCTCCTCCTTTATTTCTTTCAGAAATGCATCCACTGTGAGGACATGGGCTTCTGGGTTAATTTGCTTTCTTAGTCAGGATTCTTCTCCTGCAGGTGCAGTATTAAGGTTGGCAGGGTTGTGACCTGCTTGTAAAGGATTTGTTTAAAGCTTCTGCTGGGTGCAGATGGAATGGGACAGGGAGGACTATTGCCATGTTGCTTAATTGAAAGTTGTGCGACCAGAGATGGGTTCTTGCTTTTAGGGGCTGGTTTTGCAGGTTGAACTCACTGTCTTACCTTTGTTGTTGTTGTACAGTTAGAGAAGGCAAGTATTGAATGCAGAGGTTGGGTAGATGCTCAGATCTTCTGGGTGTCTTAACGCTCCCGTGCCACTTAATAACTGCTAACACAGTAAAGCATATTCTGAGTATCACTACCAAATTTGGCCACAATTCATTTGAATCTCTAGCCACAGCATCAAAGTTTGTGGAATGTTGTTAGGGACATTGTTAGGGAATTTTTCACTGTTCCCTTTACCACGTTTTACTGTGTTGGTAGCTACATTAGAAGCCCTGTGCTGAAAGCTACTGATATTGACAAGAGAAGGCGTTTTATTGACAAGAGGAAGAAACATTTTTAATGACAAGAGGAGGTGAAGTGGAGTGAAGCTCTTTTAATTGACCTAAAACCTGTTTTAATGTGCTGAAACTTTTTAATGTGGAGTTTTATGGAAAAGAAATGAAATTTGAAAACCATTTGCTTAGCAGAAATAAAATTTGAAAATTATTTTTACCAAGCAAGAAGTATAATTGCTCTGCGGAGAACAATGGTTGGAGCGGGTTGTGCGGTGGTTGGGAGGAGGAGTGTTTTTGTGAAGGGTGACTCGTTGAGGTGTCAAGACAGAAAAGATGGAAGGATGTACAATGTCAAGGTGGTTGACCTACGTGATGGAGGAGTCAAGGTCCACTACGTGGGGTGGGGGAAGAGTTGGGAGGAGTGGGTGGAGCTCGATTTGGGTCGCCTTGAGAGGACCAATGCCGGGAGTGTGGGCTCCGGTGGCGGTTTGGTGGTGACTGAGCCGTGTGGGCGTGGTGATGCTTCCAGCACTGGCTCGTTGGAGTCAGTGATTCAGGCACTGAAGGAGTTCAGCAGGGGAGAGATTTTGGCCTTGGAGGTGCAGAGGAGGGCAAGTCTGGGAGAAACCACTCCTTGATGTGACGCGGCTCCCTTGCTGCAGTCTACCCCTGTGGACGCTGGTGCTCCGGAGCGACGTTGCTTGCCGTCGTCCTCTCCTGCGCCTGATGTGGATCTGCGGTCCTCACCTTTGCGGTCAGTTGCGGTGCCTGGTGGCTCTGCTGACGTGAGTGTGCAGGGTTGTGGGGGGCGGAGTGCTGGGCGTGCTGGTGGTCATGTGGGCAGCTGGGCTGCTGTAGCGGGCGCTGGTTTGGCGTGTGGCTTTTGCCATACCAGGCTGAGTGGTCAGCCTGTTTTTTGTGGTGCTTGTCGGAGTGGTTTCCACTCAGAGACCATGTGTTTGGGTATTGAGAAGAGATTGATTGATGTTGTTCTATCAGATTCGTCAGGTGCTGTAAGATATATTTGTTGTCACTGTCGAGGCTGCGGAGATGATTTGGTGACTGTCAACCATCTTCAGGAGTCATTTTCTCAACTGCTGGTGGCAGTCGGAGCATTGGTGGGGCA
>SDVV010033380.1:0-11307 GCA_016164225.1 Gammarus roeselii
TAGTTGTTATAGTTGTTATAGTTGTTTTAGTTGTTTTAGGTGTTATAGGTGTTTAAGTTGTTTCGGGTGTTTAGTTGTTTTGGAGTTATAGTTGTTTTATGTGTTATAGTTGTTATATGTGTTATAGGTGTTCTACGTGTTTCAGGTGTTTAAGGTGTTTTAGGTGTTTAGGTGTTTCAGGTGTATCAATTGTTATAGTTATTTTAGGTGTTTTAGTTGTTTTAGGTGTTCTGGTTATTTAGGTGTTATAGTTGTTTTAGGTGTTATAGTTGTTTTAGGTGTTTTAGTTGTTTTAGGTGTTTTAGTTGTTCTAGGTGTTTAGTTCTTCTAGGTGTTTTAGTTGTTTAGGTGTTTTAGTTGTTTTAGGTGTTGCAGGTGTTTAGTTGTTTAAGGTGTTTTAGTTGATTTAGGTGTTATAGGAGTTTCATGTGTTATAGTTGTTGCTGTTGTTTTAGGTGTTATAGGTGTTATAGGTGTCTTAGTTGTTATATGTGTTCTAGGTGTTTTGTGGTGTTTAAGTTGTTTTAGGTGTTTTAATTATTCTAGGTGTTTAAGATGTTATAGTTGTTTTAGTTGTTTACGTTGTTATAGTTGTTATAGGTGTTTTAGTTGTTTAAGGTGTTTCAGTTGACTTATGTGTTATATGTGTTTAGGTGTTTCAATTGTTTCTTGGTGTTATAGGTGTTTTTATGTGTTTCAGGTGTTACAGTTAAGTATGTGTTCTAGGAGTTTTAGTTGTTATAGAAGTTTTAGTGGTATTTGGTGTTATAGTTTTTTTTTGCTGTTGTAGTTGTTATAGTTTTTTTTGTTGTTTTATGTGTTATAGGTGTTTCAGGTGTTCTAGGTGATTAGTTGTTTAAGTTGTTTTGGTTGTTTAGTTGTTTTAGTTGTTTTAGTTGTTCTAGTTGTTTTGGGTGTTAAAGTGGTTTAGTTGTTTTAGTCGTTATAGATGTTTTAGTTGTTTAAATTGTTTTAGTTGTTTTAGGTGTTGTAGTTGTTCGAGTTGTATTAGTTGTTGTAGGTGTTCTAGTTGTTTTAGGTGTTCTAGTTGTTTAGGTGTTTCAGGTGTTATATGTGATTTAGTTGTTATAGGTGTTTTAGTTGTTTTAGTTGTATTATGTGTTGTAGTTGTTTTTTGTGTTATAGTTGATCTATTTGTTTTAGGTGCTGTAGTTGTATTAGGTGTTATACGTGTTATAGGTGTTGTAGTTGTTATAGGTGTTTTATTGTTTTAGGTGTTGTAGTTGTTTTAGTTGTTTTATGTGTTATAGTTGTTTAGGTGTTTTAGTTGTTTTATGTGCTAAAGTTGTTTTATGTGTTATAGGTGTTTTATGTGTTCCATGTGTTTTAGGTGTTTTAGGTGTTCTAGGTGTTTTAGGTGTTTAGGTATTTCAGGTGTTACAATTGTTATAGTTATTTTAGGTGTTTTAGTTGTTTTAGGTGTTATGGTTATTAGGTGTTATAGTTGTTTCGGGTGTTATAGTTGTTTCAGGTTTTTTAGTTGTTGTAGGTGTTTTAGTTGTTCTAGGTGTTTAGTTCTTCTAGGTGTTTTAGTTGTTTAGGTGTTTTAGTTGTTGTTGGTGTTGTAGGTGTTTAGTTGTTTAATGTGTTTTAGTTGATTTAGGTGTTATAGGTGTTTCAGGTGTTCTAGTTGTTGTTGGTGTTTTATGTGTTATAGGTGATATAGGTGTTGTAGTTGTTTTAGTTGTTGTAGTTGTTTCAGTTGTTATAGTTGTTTTAGTTGTTTTAGGTGTTGCAGTTGTTCTAGATGTTATAGGTGTTTATAGGAGTTTTAGTTGTTTTAGGTGTTTTAGTTGTTAGGTGTTTAGGTGTTATAGGTGATTTAGTTGTTTTAGGGGTTTTAGTTGTTATAGTTGTTGTAGGTGTTTTAGTTGTTTTAGGTGTTTAGTTCTTCTAGGTGTTTTAGTTGTTTAGGTGTTTTAGTTGTTTTATGTGTTGTAGGTGTTTAGTTGTTTAAGGTGTTATAGTTGATTTAGGTGTTATAGGTGTTTCAGGTGTTTTGTTGTTGTTGGCGTTTTAGGTGTTCTAGGTGTTATAGGTGTTATAGTTGTTTTAGTTGTTTTAGTTGTTATAGTTGTTTATTTGTTTTGGGTGTTATAGTTGTTGAAGTTGTTTTAGTTGTTATATGTGTTAAGTTGTTTTAGGTGTTTTAGTTGATTTAGGTGTTATAGGTGTTCAAGGAGTTTTAGTTTTTTTTGCGTTATAGGTGTTATAGGTGTTATAGATGTTCTAGGTGTTTTAGTTGTTCTAGGTGTTCTAGGTGTTTAAGTTGTTTAAGGTGTTTTAGTTGTTTTAGGTGTTGCAGTTGTTTTATGTGTTTTAGTTGTTATAGGTGTTATAGTTGTTTCAGGTGTTCTAGTTGTTTTAGTTGTTTTAGTTGTTGAGTTGTTATATGTGTTCTAGTTGTTTTAGTTTTTTTAGTTGATTTATGTGTTATAGGTGTTATTGGTGTTTTAGTTTTTTTGGTGTTATAGGTGTTTTTGGTGTTATAGGTGTTTTAAGTGTTTTAGTTGTTTAGGGTGTTGTAGGTGTTTTAGTTGTTTAAGGTGTTTCAGTTGTTTTAGGTGTTTCAGTTGTTATATGTGTTTTAGTTGTTATAGGTGTTTAGTTGTTTAATTGTTTTAGTTGTTTTGGTTGTTAAAGTTGTTTTATGTGTTATAGTTGTTATAGTTGTTTTGGTTGTTTTAGTGGTTTTAGGTGTTTTAGTTGTTATAGTTGTTTTGGTTCTTTTAATTGTTTTAGTTGTTTTAGTTGTTTAGTTATTTTAAGTGTTTAGTTGTTTTAGGTGTTTAGTTATTAGGTGTTTAAGTTGTTTTAAGTGTTTTAGTTGTTTAGGTGTTATAGTTGTTTTAGGGGTTTTAGTTGTAGTAGTCGTTTTAGGTGTTGTAGTTGTTTAATGTGTTGTATGTGTTATATGTGTTGTAGGTGTTGTAGGGGTTTTATTGTTTTGAGTGTTGTAGTTGTTTGAGTTATTTTAGGTGTTTAGTTCATTTAGGTGTTATAGTTGTTTAGGTGTTTTGGTTGTTTTAGGTGATTGAGTTGTATTATGTGTTATAGTTGTTATAGGTGTTACTTTTGTTTTAGTTGTTGTATTTTTTTTTTGGGTGTTTTAGTTGTTTTAGTTGTTGTAGTTGTTTTAGTTGTTTTAGTTATTTTAGTTGTTATATGTGTTATGGTTGCTTTGGTGTTTTAGTTGATTTAGGTGTTATAGGTGTTCTAGGTGTTCTAGTTGCTATAGGTGTCTCGTTTTTTTAGGTGTTATAGTTTTTATAGGTGTTTTAGTTGTTATAGGTGTTTTAGTTGTTCAAGGTGTTTAAATTTTTCAGGTGTTTTGTTGTTTTAGGTGTTTTAGTTGATTAAGTGTTATAGTTGTTTAGGTGTTTTAGTGGTTTAGGTGTTTTAGTTGTTTCAGTTTTATTTGTTTTAGTTGTTTATGTTGTTTTAGTTGTTTTCGTTGTTTTAGTTGTTTTAGTTGTTCTAGTTGTTTATGTGTTGTTGTTGTTCTAGGTGTTGTAGTTGTTTTAGGCGTTTTATGTGTTCTAGGTGTTTAGGTGTTCCAGGTGTTATAGTTGTTTTGGGTGTTTAGTTGTTTTAGTTGTTTTAGATGTTATAATTGTTTCAGTTGTTTTAAATGTTGTAGTTGTTTATAGGTGTTATATTTGGTCGAGGTGTTTTTTTTAGGTGTTATAGTTGTTTCAGGTGTTTTAGTTGATTTAGGTGTTATAGTTGTTTAGGTGTTGTAGTTGATTTAGGTGTTTTAGTTGTTCAAGGTGTTTTAGGTGATATAGGTGTTTGAGTTGTTTAGGTGTTTTTGTTATTTTAGTTGTTTATAGTTGTTTTAGTTGTTGTGGCTGTTTTAGTTGTTGTAGTTGTTTTAGTTGTTTTAGTTGTTTTAGTTGTTATAGTTGTTCTTGGTGTTGTAGTTGTTTTAGTTGTCACAGTAGTTTTAGGTGTTTTAGTTGATATAGTTGTTATAGTTGTTATAGTTGTTTTAGGTGTTATAGGTGTTTAAGTTGTTTTAGGTGTCTAGTTGTTTAGGTGTTTAGTTGTTTCATGTGTTATAGTTGTTCTATGTAATATAGATGTTTCATGTGTTACAGGTGTTTAAGGTGTTTTAGGTGTTTAAGGTTTTTTAGGTGTTCAGGAGTTTCAGGTGTATCAATTGTTATAGTTATTTTAGGTGTTTTAGTTGTTTTAGGTGTTCTGGTTATATAGGTGTTATAGTTGTTTCAGGTGTTATAGTTGTTTTAGGTGTTTTAGTTGTTTTAGGTGTTTTAGTTGATTTAGGTGTTTAGTTCTTCTGGGTATTTTAGTTGTTAAGGTGTTTTAGTTGTTTTAGGTGTTGTAGGTGTTTAGTTGTTTAAGGTGTTATAGTTGATTTAGGTGTTATAGGAGTTTCCTGTGTTTTAGTTGTTGTTGTTTATAGGTGTTATAGGTGTTATAGGTGTTTCAGTTGTTATATGTGTTCTAGGTGTTTTGTGGTGTTCAAGTTGTTTTAGGTGTTTTAATTGTTCTAGGTGTTTTAGGTGTTATAGTTGATTTAGTTGTTTGCGTTGTTATAGTTGTTAAAGGTGTTTTAGTTGTTTAAGGTGTTTCAGTTGACTTATGTGTTATATGTGTTTAGGTGTTTCAATTGTTTCTTGGTGTTATAGGTGTTTTATTGTGTTCTAGGTGTTATAGTTGTTCATGTGTTTTAGGTGTTTTAGTTGTTATAGAAGTTTTAGCGGTTTTTGGTGTTATAGTTGTTTGTGGTGTTTAGTTGTTATAGGTGTTTTTTTGTTGTTTAGGTGTTATAGGTGTTGTAGGTGTTCCAGGTGTTTAGTTGTTTTATTTGTTTTAGTTGTTTAGTTGTTTAAGTTGTTTTAGTTGTTTTAGGTGTTGTAGTTGTTCGAGTTGTATTAGTTGTTGTAGGTGTTCTAGTTGTTTTAGGTGTTGTAGTTGTTCTAGATGTTATAGTTGTTTATAGGTGTTTTAGTTGTGTTAGGTGTTTTAGTTGTTTAGGTGTTTTAGGTGTTATAGGTGATTTAGTTGTTATAGGTGTTTTAGTTGTTTTAGTTGTATTATGTGTTGTAGTTGTTTTATGTGTTATAGTTGTTCTATTTGTTTTAGGTGCTGTAGTTGTTTTAGGTTTTATATGTGTTATAAGTGTTGTAGGTGCTTTAGGTGTTTTATTGTTTAGGTGTTGTAGTTGTTTTAGTTGTTCTAGGTGTTTTAGTTCTTTTAGTTGTTGTAGTTGCTTAGGTGTTTTAGTTGTTTAGGTGCTATAGTTGTTTTAGGTGTTTTAGTAGTTTAGGTGTTTTAGTTGTTCCAGGTGTCTTAGGTGTTATAGGTGTTTCAGTTATTTTAGGGGTTCTAGTTGTTTTAGTTTTCAAAAAGTGTTTTTGTTGTTTGGGTTGTTGTAGTTGTTTTAGTTGTTTTAGTTGTTTAGTTGTTATAGTTGTTTTATGTGTTTTAGTTGTTTTAGTTGTTGTAGTTGTTTTAGTTGTTTTAGTTATTTTAGTTGTTATATATGTTATCGTTGTTTCAGGTGTTTTAGTTGATTTAGGTGTTCTAGGTGTTTTAGGTGTTCTAGTTGTTATAGGTGTTTTGGTTGTTTTAGGTGTTACAGTTGTTATAGGTGTTTCAGTTGTTATAGGTGTTTTAGTTGTTCCAGGTGTTTTAGGTGTTATAGGTGTTTCAGTTGTTTTAGGGGTTTTAGTTGTTTTATTTGTTTTAGTTGTTTTAGTTGTTTTGGTAGTTGTAGTTGTTTTAGTTGTTTTATTTGTTATAGTTATTTTAGTTGTTATAGTTGTTTTAGGTGTTTTAGGTGTTCTAGTTGTTTTAGGTGTTTAGTTCTTCTAGGTGTTTTAGTTGTTTAAGTGTTTTAGTTGTTTTAGGTGTTGTAGGTGTTCAGTTGTTTAAGGTGTTTAGTTGATTTAGGTGTTATAGGTGTTTCAGGTGCTTAAGTTGTTGTTGGTGTTCTAGGTGTTATAGGTGTTATAGGTGTTTTAGTTGTTATATGTGTTTCAGGTGTTTTGTATTGTTTAAGTTGTTTTAGGTGTTATAATTGTTCTAGATGTTTTAGGTGTTATAGTTGTTTACGTTTTTATAGTTGTTATAGGTGTTTTAGTTGTTTAAGGTGTTTCAGTTGACTTATGTGTTATATGTGTTTAGGTGTTTCAATTGTTTCTTGGTGTTATAGTTTTTTTAGGTGTTTTAGGTGTTATAGTTGTTTATGTGTTCTAGGTGTTTTAGTTGTTATAGGAGTTTTAGTGTTTCTTGGTGTTATAGTTGTTTTATGGTGTTATAGTTGTTATAGGTGTTTTAGTTGTTTCAGGTGTTCTAGGTGTTTTAGGTGTTCTAGGTGTTTAGTTGTTTTAGTTATTTTAATTTAGTTGTTTTAGTTGTTCTAGTTGTTTTAGGTGTTCAAGTCGTTTTAGTTGTTGTAGTTGTTATAGGTGTTATAGTTGTTTTAGGTGTTTTATGTTTAATAGGTGTTGTAGGTGTTTTAGGTATTTCAGTTGTTTAGGTGTTGTAGTTGTTTTAGTTGTTTCAGTTGTAATAGTTGTTTTAGTTGTTCTAGTTGTTCTAGTGTTGCTTGTTGTTTAGTTGTTTTAGTTGTTTTAGTTGTTATAGGTGTTTAGTTGTTTTAGGTGTTTTAGTTGTTTCAGGTGATTTAGTTGTATTAGGTGTTATAGTTGTTTTAGGTGTTTAGTTGTTTTAGGTGTTTTAGGTGTTCCAAGTGTTTTAGTTGTTTTAGTTGTTTTAGTTGTTTCAAATGTTGTAGTTGTTTTAGTTGTTTAGATGTTCTAGTTGCTATAGTTGTCTTAGTTGTTTTAGGTATATAGTTGCTTTAGTTGTTTTAGTTGTTTGAAGTTGTTTTATGTGTTCAAGTTGTTGAGGTGTTCAAGATGATTTATGTGTTATAGGTGTTCAAGGTGGTCTAGTTGGTTATGGTGTTTTGGGTGATTTAGGTGTTAAAGGTGTTGTAGTTGTTATAGGTGTTTCAGGTGCTTTAGTCGTTTTAGGTGTTTCATTTGTTGTAGGTGTTTTAGTTGTTGTAGGTGTTTTAGTTTTTATAGGTGTTTTAGTTGTTATAGGGGTTTTAGTTGTTTTATGTGTTCTAGTTGTTCTAGGGGTTTTAGTTTTTGTTAGGTGTTCTAGTTGTTCTAGGGGTTTTAGTTTTTGTTAGGTGTTTTAGTTTTTGTTAGGTGTTTTAGTTGTTAGCTATAGGAGTTTTAGGTGTTATAGGTGTTGTATGTGCTTTAGGTGTTTTAGGTGTTATAGGTATTTTAGTTGTCTTAGTTGTTTAGTTGTTTTAGTTTTTTCAGTTGTTTTAGTTGTTTTAGTTGTTTAGTTGTTTTAGTTGTTTTAGTTATTTAGTTGTTATAGGTGTTTTAGTTGTTTAGTTGTTTTAGTTCTTTAGTTATTCAGTTGTTCTAGTTGTTTTAGTTGTTTTAGGTGTTATAGTTGTTATAGTTGTTTTAGGTGTTCTATGTGTTTAAGGTGTTTTAGTTGTTGCAGTTGTTTTAGGTGTTATAGGTGTTTTAGTTGTTTAGGTGTTGTAGGTGTTATAGATGTTTTAGGTATTTAGGTATTTTAGGTGTTCCAGGTGTTTTGGGTGCTATAGGTGTTGTAGGTGTTTAGTTTTTTTAGTTGTTTCAGGTGTTTTAGTTGTTATTGGTGTTATAGTTGTTTTATGTGTTCTAGTTGATTTAGGTGTTATAGTTGTTTAAGGTGTATTAGTTGTTTCGGGTGTTGTAGTTGTTTCAAGTGTTTAGTTGTTTAGTTGTTTTAGTTGTTTCATGTGTTTTATTTGTTATAGGTGTTATAGTTGTTGTAGGTATTTAGTTGTTATAGTTGTTTTAGTTGTTTTAGTTGTTCGAGTTGTTTTAGCTAAATTAGCTGTTAGTTGTTTTAGTTGTTTATAGTTGTTTCATGTGTTCTAGTTGTTTTAGGTGTTCTAGATGATTTAGGTGTTATAGGTGTTCTACGTGTTTTAGTTGTTTCTGTGTTTTAGGCGTTATAGGTGTTATAGGTGTTTTAGTTGTTATAGGTGTTTAAGGTGTTTTAGTTGTTATAGTTGTTTTAGTTGTTTGTAGGTGTTTTTGTTTTTGTTGGGTGTTTTAGTTGTTAGCTATAGGGGTTTTGGGTGTTATAAGTGTTTTATGTGTTTTAGTTGTTATAGGTGTTATAGGTGTTTTAGTTGTTTTAGTTGTTTTAGCTGCGTTAGTTGTTGTAGGTGTTATAGTTGTTTCAGTTGTTGTAGTTGTTTTAGATGATTTAGGTGTTTAGTTAATATAGGTGTTTCAGTTGTTATAGTTGTTTTAGTTGTTTTAGTTATTTTAGTTGTTTTAGTTGTTTTAGTTGTAATAGTTGTTCTAGATGCTTTAGTTGTTTAGTTGTCTTAGTTGTTTTAGTTATTTAGTTGTTATAGGTGTTTTAGTTGTTTCAGTTGTTTTAGTTTTTCTAGTTTTTATAGGTGTTTTTGTTGTTGAAGGTGTTTTAGTTGATCTAGGAGTTATAGTTCTTATAAGTGTTTAGTTGTTTGTGGTGTTGAGGTGTTTTGGGTGATTTAGGTGTTCTAGTTGTTGTATGTGTTATAGGTGTTTTATTTGTTTTAGGTGTTTTAGTTGTTCTAGGTGTTGTAGTTGTTTTGGGTGTTATAGGGGTTCAAGGTGTTATAGGTGTTATTGGTGTTTTAGTTGTTTTAGGTGTTGTAGTTGTTTTAGTTGTTTTAGTTGTTTAGTTGTTGTAGTATTTTTTGTTGTTTTAGTTGTTTAGGTGTTTTAGTTGTTTAGGTGTTTTAGTTGTTAAGGTGTTTAGTTGTTTTATGTGTTTTAGTAGTTATAAGTATTTCAGTTATTATAGGTGTTTAAGTTGTTCTAGGTGTTATAGATGTTTTAGGTGTTATAGTTGTTTTAGGTGTTCTAGTTGTTTTAGGTGTTATAGTTGTTGTAGGTGTTTTAGTTGTTTTTTAGGTGTTTCAGTTGTTTTAGCTGTTTTATTTGTTATAGGCGTTATAGTTGTTTTAGGTGTTTGGTTGTTTTAGGTGTTTTGGGTGTTTAAGGTGTTGTAGTTGTTGCAGTTGTTTAGATGTTATAGGTGTTTTAAATGTTCTAGGTGTTGTTGGTGTTATAGGTGTTATAGGTATTTTAGGTATTTCAGGTGTTGTGGGTGTTTTAGGTGTTATAGGTGTTGTAGGTGTTTAGTTTTTTTTGAGTGGTTTCAGGTGTTTTAGTGGTTGTACGTGTTATAATTGTTTTATGTGTTCCTGTTGTTTAAGGTGTTTTAGTTGTTGTAGGTGTTTCATTTGTTCTGGGTGTTTTAGTTGTTGTAAGTGTTTTAGTTGTTTTAGGTGTTTTATTTGTTATAGGTGTTATAGTTGTTTTAGGTGTTTAGTTGGTTTTAGGTGTTGTAGCTGTTTTAGGTGTTGTATGTGTTCTAGGTGTTTAGGTTTTTCTGGTGTTTCAGTTGTTTTAGGTGTTTCAGTTGTTTCAGTTGTTTTAGATGTTATAGTTGTTTCGGTTGTTTTAGTTGTTTTAGTTGTTTTATGTGTTTTAGTTGTTTGAGGTGTTGTAGTTGTTTTAGGTGTTATAGTTGTTATAGGTGTTTTAGTTGTTCTAGGTGTTATAGTTCTTTTAGGTGTTATAGTTGTTATATAAGTTTCAGTTGTTCTAGGTGTTCTAGGTGTTACAGGTGTTTTAGTTGTTTTAGGTGTTTAAGTTGTTATAGTTGTTTTAGTTGTTTAGTTGTTACAGTTGTTTTAGTTAGTTTAGGTGTATTAGTTGTTTTAGGTGTTATAGGTGTGATAGTTGTTTTACTTGTTGTAGTTGTTATTGGTGTTGTAGTTGTTTTAGTTGTACAGTTGTTTTAGGTGTTCTAGTTGTTATAGTTGTTGTAGTTGTTTTATGTTTTCTAGGTGTTTTAGGTGTTTAAGGTGTTATAGGTGTTATATGTGTTTTAGGTGTTTTAGTTTTTTTATGTGTTTTAGTTGTTCGAGGTGTTGTAGTTGTTTTAGGTGTTATAGTTGTTTTCGGTGCTTTAGTTGTTCAAGGTGATCTAATTCATTCAGGTGTTATAGTTGTTATATGTGTTTTAGTTGTTCTAGGTGTTTTAGGTGTTATAGGTGTTTTAGTTTTTTTAGGTCTTTTAGTTGTTATAGTTGTTTTAGTTGTTTAAGTTGTTCTGGTTGTTTTAGTTGTTATAGTTGTTTTAGTTGTTTTATGTGTTCTAGTTGTTTTAGGTGTTATAGTTGTTTCATGTGTTTTATTTGTTATAGGTGTTAACATTGTTTTAGGTGTTTAGTTGTTATAGTTGTTTTAGTGGTTTTAGTTGTTTTAGTTGTTTATAGTTTTTTCATGTGTTCTAGTTGTTTTAGGTGTTCTAGATGATTTAGGTGTTATAGGTGTTCTAGGTGTTTTAGTTGTTTCTGGTGTTTTAGGCGTTATAGGTGTTATAGGTGTTTTAGTTGTTATAGGTGTTTAAGGTGTTTTAGTTGTTATAGGTGTTTTAGTTGTTTGTAGGTGTTTTTGTTTTTGTTAGGTGTTTTAGTTGTTAGCTATATGGGTTTTAGGTGTTATAAGTGTTTTATGTGTTTTAGTTGTTAGAGGTGTTATAGGTGTTTTAGTTGTTTTAGTTGTTTTAGCTGCGTTAGTTGTTTTAGTTGTTATAGTTGTTTTAGTTGTTGTAGTTGTTTTAGTTGATTTAGGTGTTTAGTTAATATAGGTGTTTCAGTTGTTATAGTTGTTTTAGTTGTTTTAGTTGTTTTAGTTATTTTAGTTGTTTTAGTTGTTTTAGTTGTTATGGTTGTTCTAGTTGCTTTAGTTGTTTAGTTGTTTTAGTTGTTTTAGTTATTTAGTTGTTATAGGTGTATTAGTTGTTTCAGTTGTTTTAGTTTTTCTAGTTGTTATAGGTGTTATTGTTGTTTAAGGTGTTTTAGTTGTTTGTGGTGTTTAGGTGTTGTGGGTGATTTAGGTGTTCTAGTTGTTGTATGTTGTATAGGTGTTTTATTTGTTTTAGGTGTTTTAGTTGTTCTAGGTGTTGTAGTTGTTTTGGGTGTTATAGGTGTTCAAGGTGTTATAGGTGTTTTAGGTGTTTTAGTTGTTTTAGGTGTTGTAGTTGTTTTAGTTGTTTTAGTTGTTTAGTTGTTGTAGTATTTTTTGTTGTTTTAGTTGTTTAGGTGTTTTAGTTGTTTAGGTGTTTTAGTTGTTAAGGTGTTTAGTTGTTTTAGGTGTTTTAGTAGTTATAAGTATTTCAGTTATTATAGGTGTTTAAGTTGTTCTAGGTGTTATAGATGTTTTAGGT
>SDVV010033381.1:0-11307 GCA_016164225.1 Gammarus roeselii
TGTATATATATATATAAGTAACTCAATTCAATAACCCAAGTAAATTTTGCATACAATTTCATATTAATTCGTTTTCTGTACTGAAATTTTAATAAGCGAACTAAAATATTTTTATAAATTATTTATTTAAT
The DNA here is from genome assembly GCA_016164225.1 of Gammarus roeselii. Classification (NCBI taxonomy): domain Eukaryota; kingdom Metazoa; phylum Arthropoda; class Malacostraca; order Amphipoda; family Gammaridae; genus Gammarus; species Gammarus roeselii. The sequence continues at coordinate 132 of SDVV010033381.1, forward strand.
CGGTTCACGCTGGTTTTATATATAAACAAAAATGTAATTATCATATTCGATATTTATGAAATAGGCTTATTTCATTATGACATAATAATAAAGCAAAATATCAGCATGTGCAGACGCGCGGATGTTATATTTAATATCTGTGGATAAACCAAAACTAACATTCAAATGGGCGAAGAAGAGCTTTGCATATGATAATCACCCTTTCTTTTGAGTCATAAAATGTCAAATTCATTCATAATTGATCAGGCCTTTGTATTATTTTGAATACAGACTCGACAGTGTGACAAAACACACAAAATAAGTTTTTTTTGCCTCTGTACACGAGCTAAATGACGCAGTGACCCGTCACGCGTGTGGGATACGAGTTGCACAGTGAACCGTGTCAAAAATAGTCACAAAGATCCGTAGATAACTACTTTTATAAAAAAATAGTGTGCGAGGCTCTACGTGAACTTAATTGAGGCTGTGCCACAAAGAAAGATTTCCTTCTGGTCAATGAATCGCAGAAAAAAAAATCAGTGGGCAAGACAAATAGTCACGTTCAGAGATCCTTAGGAAAAGTCAAGGGCATGCTTGGTTGACGACTACTTGTAGAAAAAATTAGATGACGAAAGCTTTTTGGGGAGGAACCCAAGTTATTTTTCTGGTAAATGGTCTTCGTCGAAGTTAAGATTTTCTGTGGGGCACGGAATTGTTTGTGATCTGTAGAGAACGCATAGGACACGCATAGTTGAAAACTGCTCATGAATGAATGGTTAATTCCTTGTCACAAAATAAAATAATAGTGTCACGGCTAGGGTTTTATTTTAGTTACTGACAAGAAGGAATATTTCAACTTTTGTATTTTTAACTTTGTACAAGGTGTGACCTAAAGATTTTCTGATAGAATAAACCATTCGTAGATGAACATTTCATCTTTTTTTTTCAAGCTGTAACTAAGAAAGGTGCTCTTTGATCAAATTGTTGCAATCAAAGAATCCGGTTTCAGCTCATAATTAGTGATTAAACAGTAGAGAATCTGGATAACGCGGAGTAAAATTTCGATAGGAAGGCATTCACCACATACATGCCTATTCCCGGCGAAAAACCTGGTTGGGAAACGGGTGCTAAGTTACTCCTGCAATTTTTGTGCGAATTCTCTAATTGGAACGGATATCCGGTTATATTACAGTCCGACGTATTTCCAAAGCAGTTTAACATCCCATACTTTTCTTATTAATGGGACATTGAACTATCCATAAAATGTTACATCGCTCGATGGTTTTTGTAAATTATTACATATGTGAGTTTACGGATGCTAATTATGTATATTTATTTTTTAAAGATTTCGAACATGAGATCAAGACGTAATTAGTGGATCATGAAGTAGTCTCGCAATCAGCAAAAAGTACTTTTAAGCAATAACAAATATCATTTTGAACAGTTGCAGCAGCATAGAAACGCACAACAAATCACACCAACATTACATACATTAACCACGTATGCTAGGGACAGTGTGGGGAGTCCTTCAATTCTCTATCATCGATTCCAATAAAACCTATGAAAGGGCACCAATCTTCTAACGTAAAGTCCTATGATAAAGTGAGCTATACTGTTTCTCCCGGTAAGAGGCGATACTCATAGAGAAGTGCAGGTGTGATTATAAAATGTAGGAGCTCATACACAAAATTCGTGGGGAAAAAACTATAAATAACAGTGGTCATCAGAAATAAATAAAACAAAGAAAGAAAATAAAGAGAAAAACGTTTATTAACGAGATGCCTCGTGGAATTATTTTACAAATTATTTCTTAATTTTAAGATGCACATTAAATCCTTGGTACAATTGTTCGAGTTTTATATAAAGGTAGTTACATAGCTATATTCATTCAAGCGGTACTTACAATTGCATGGTACCATTTCGCTTAAATATTTGATAATAAATGAAAGGACATATCGGTCACACTGTCAGTGTATCGCATTATTTTCAAGGTTATGCCGCAGCTACAATGGCTTTTCAATCTCAGATGCACAGAAAAATGAATTGATTAATGAATTGAAGTTGTACAATGCAAGACAAACAAATTGGCAGTCGGGAACTTAGCTAATTATGGTGGTTTCCGCGAGAGACCAGGACTGGAAGACAATGCTTGTGGGGCACCATTGTGTGGGCTGCCCCGGCTTGGTCTTGATTCTGGCATTCAAGGAAGACGCCTGCTGCAGGGATGACTGTGATAGCTGGATCCAGGGCATGTTGTGGCGTTCTTGGTAAGGACCGTTTCATTTGACTCTTGGTCCTATGAACCCCTGGTGGTGCTCCTCGGGTAGCCTGGCTGGATCCCCAGGTCCGGGCCAGTTTGTTAGTTTTCTGGCAGGAACTTGCACACCGAAAATGTTTAACGAATGAGTGTTTTGGTTCTCCGTGCCTCGCAGCGAGCTTACTCAATGTTGCCGCTAGCGGGACACTTTAAACTTATTTAGTCTGAAACTTATATTTTGCTAAGTCGGCTCCCATGATTCGGTCTATTTGAATGAGCACCATGAACAAGATAATGCTTACCAGTCTATTTTAGTACCAATTGTAGGGACACTTGTCCTCTACACATGATACTAGAATCGCGGAAAATCATACATGGTGTTAGAATGGCGAGAATACATTCAAGGTATTAGAATGACGGGAAAACATACATGGAATTAGAATGACGGGAGTACATACATGGTATTAGAATGACGGGAATACAAACATGGTATTAGGATAACGGGAATACACACTTAGTATTGGAATGACGGCATTTCAAACATGGAATTAGAATGACGGGAATACATACTTAGTATTGGAATAACGGGAATACATACAAGGTATTAGGATGACGGGAATACATAAATGGTATTAGAAGGACGGGAATACATACATGGTATAAGAATGACGGGAATACATACCTAAGAAAAAAAACTTTATTCACCAGGGGCCTCGTGGTATTCTGGTAGGGAAACAAAGTATTTCTTAATTATAAAATATACATTCAAGAAGAGGTACAATTGTATCGATATATGTATTCGGTTCTAAATAAAACTTGGTAGCTCTATGGAATCTTTTTTGAATTAGAGAATGAAAGAAATAAAGAAAAAACGTTTATTCACGAGATACCTCATTGTATTCTGGTAGGGATACAAAGTAATATGTTTAATACTAAATAATACATTTAATTAGAGGTACAATTATATCGTGCAATGTCTTTGGTTCCAAATAAAACTTGGTAGCTCTATAAACCAAATAAGTACGTTCGGGTCTGTCACAATTCTAGGTTCATTCATACAGAAAACAGCTTGTTATTCATCTGTACAATATATTTGTACACGCTAAAATTTAAATTACCTTCAATGAACAGGTAAGATCATCGTCTCAGCAAGCAATATTTAACCTTCAGGAGTTCATCACAACTTGTGTCTGAGTAATTGAGACGGGGTGGGTATGGACGGTGGGGACATATCTTGCTTTCCTATCTGGACATGAGAACACAACTCTTTCCAAGACATGTAATGACGAATGAGCAATCAAAGTCAGTTTAAAATGCTGAATAAGTATGCACTATTTCCTGATGACACAAGGTGCTGCGATAGGATATTGAAATTCTTTGTATAACAATTGGTGTGAAATCTTTGTTCAGATTAACAGCCTAATACTTTTGGTCGCGAAGAATGGGACGGTACGGGTGGATCTAAGTCACTGCCATAACACTGCCATCTGAGTCACTGCCATAACAAATAAATCTGTATTCCACTGAAAAACGGTATGGTATCTTGAGGCACGATGATACAATATTCAAGTATGCACGACAAATCTGGAAATGCGTATGTTGGTATGCTAAGACTATCAAATCGGATGAGGACTTAATCAAATCAAAAATAGCGTTTATAGTACGGGTGTATCAATGTTTTGATATCTTGAGGAGTGTTCTGCATTATCTGGGTTACATCTTATAGATATATTCTAGTAACGAACGTAAAAAGAAATCTACTAGCAAACATTTGCCGAATGCAAGTGAGTTCAAATCCTGAGTAACTTGGCGAATACCTTGTGTTCCGACAGCTGTTAGAGGACGTAAGGAGTACACAACCCTGTGACATAAGGAGGAATGTTCAAAGATGTGGCTGGTTATGGTTTGGGGCCTCGCATGTTGTGAGGGTACGTGGTATCCTTACTATCAAGTTTTACACCTGCTTACAAATTATGATCTTATTAGGATCTATTTTATTTTATTTTACTGATGCTTGTCGTCGGGCGAGCAGTCGAGTGGTACATTTTATTCTAAAGGAAGATGCATTGGTGGAATTTCTAACGTCACATGGTAGATTGTTGCAAATTTTAGGTCCTGAGACTGAAAACGTCTTTGATCCAGTCAGTGTTCTTCTGAACTATGTGTTAATGTCATATCCGTTCCGCGTTGACCGGTTGTGGGCTGCTTTACGAGTTGAGAATAAAATACTGTTAGAACATGACAAATTGTTTTGAATTTTGTAAGCACGCATAGCTTCATTAGGTTCTAGGGGCTTGTTTATGTTCAACCAGCCAAGTTTGTTCAGCAGGAACATCACGTGATCGATCTTCGTAAAATTTCCGTCACGAGCTCCCTTTGCAGCAGAATTCAGGCACGTTGGATATCGTCGAGCAATGTTTTCTTGCGTTTTTCCCATATTGTCGGGCAGTTGTTTAGGTGGGAAAGATCAATGCATTGATTACGAAAAGCCTCGATTTAAAGTCTACAGTGATTTTTGGTTCGATTGTGGAACATGAGCGACCCAGTAAGTCTGGAGCAAAGTTTTTCAACATGGTGTTTGAAGGTCATGCTGGGATCAAACAAAACTCCCAAACTTTTGAGTGTAACTAATATGAATTTGCGAGCCAAAACAGTCAACAACGAAATTGTCGGGTACTCTGGATGTATTTGTTTTATGAATCCAGGACAATGCACTTGAATTTATCTGCATTAACTTCAAGTCCGTTTGAAGTATACCAGTTGTGTACGTGAGTTAACGCCGTTTCTGCCTCTTTTTTAACTGTTCTGATTGTTTAGCCGGTCGATTTAACAGCAATTGAACTTCATCGGCATATATTGTCACTTTTGCGTTGTCAAAAGGACTCAAACTGATGTCATTTACGAACAGTAGAAAAAGAATAAGTTCGAGAACTGATCACTGATGGACAACAAAATTCACACGTTTCGGGGAGGAGATAATATCATTGTTTATCATAGCAGAACGGGATCAGTCAGTGAGGTAACTTTCAAACCAGGAAGTTTAAATACATAATTGCGCGAGTGTTTTTCTTAAGGTGTTGTGGTGAACGCTATCAAATGATTTAGAGAGGTCCAACAGGACGAGTAATGATAAACAGTTTTGATTGATTGTTTCTAGGCGAGTTCGGCGATCGTTGTTAGAGCATCTTAAGTAGATGTTCGACGTCCATATGCATACTGACTCTCATTGATGACCTTGCTGCCCTCTAAGTAGTCCAAGAGTTGACGTGGAATACTTTTTTCCAAAACCGTGAAAGGTCTTTGTTATTATGGATGTGAGTAGTAGATAGGGGTATGTAACGCAAGTGAAGGAATTAGATAAGAATAAAAAGTTACTTTTCAGTCTAGGGAGTTTGCATCCCATATTTTCACGGACGACCGGAGTCAGGCAGGCGGGTAACGGATGACTCATTCTGACGGATGGACGGACAGCTTTCGGATACACATTGATAGTTTATATGTTTTGAACATTTTAATTTTTACTATATTTTATGATGTTTATGGATTTATATAGTTTTTTTTCTTCTTTAGATGGCTGTATAGAGGTATAATTGGTCACTAACTGTTGCTCGTTGTATATATTTATTTGGTTCTGGTATGAATAGTGTTATAGCAAGTTTCTGGAGGGGGTGGGGGGGTGTAGGGACCTCATAGCAAAATTTAGGATGCGCTCTGGCAAATTAGGTGAGATTGCTCTTAGCTGTTCTTTGTCTTAACAGTAATTTCCGTGGCATAATTGCTATGTTTGAGTGTCTATATCTTTATATATTTATGGATGGTTTATTGCTTTTATATATTTTTCTATACATTTATGTTTGTATTCTTATCTAGTTGGGGTATAATTGACTCATTCGGTGGTTGATTGGTGGATTCGTAGCGGTTGGGGTTGGGATATTTTGTCTGTTTTGTTCATTTATCACTATATATACTGTTAATATGATTAGTGTGGTAGGTATGTTTTATAACTCAATTTGCTGCCTTAGTGTGCGATCTATCCTGTATGGTACCAGACTAGAAGTTGGATTTAAGGCAATGTTCTGTGTATTTTTTTTCTGTTGTTTATTTATTTTGGATATATTATCTATAGGGTAAGTATGGTTTATAAGTCTGATAGTTGGCGAATTGATGTTTGTATTTTGGGTTGATGCAGCAGCTGCGTTCGAGAATTTATATACCCCATAATGCATTATCCAGTTTTGAACCAGATATATCGGTGTTCCATTGACGCGGTGCTCCATTAGTGAAAGTACCTGAACGATATGGATGAGTGTAAGTTATTATAATGTGTTATGTATACTTAGTGATGATCGTTTGATATATGATATATATACATTTGCTAGGGACCAATGATGAAAATTCCACAAAGATGCAGTACGGACTTACACCTCTTAAAGATACATTCCTATGATTCTCGTGGAAAAAAAAGCATATCATCAGGAACATATATAAAATGGCTAAATAAAGTTCTCTACTCTGCTATAATTCACATAAAAATTATACTACAATATGGTATCCATCCTAATAAATCGGTCCATTTACACAAACGAGCATTAACAGAATGAGCTTTTGCCTAGGGGACAGTCTAATTCCTCCTAAATATTGAACAATGATCGTACAATAAATATACAATACCCTAACAGTAAGACCAAATTTGTAACAAATCGTCTGTTCTATATCTATAATAACCACGTCAAATATTGTATCAGGATGAAAGAAGATATATAAATCACTAAAAATGAACAATATGTAACTAAATTAGACCTGAAATAATGTTCTATAATGTAGGTACATACGCGATATATTCTGATATTGTATAAAGAACCAACAAATTGCATTGAAGATGGAGTTTCAACAGAGAAGCTACAAAACTGAATGACCTATACTAAAACTCACGAGATAAAACAATTCAAGAAGATTAATTCTCTAACCTACCCAAAACATGCATTAAACGTGATGATTGAGAATGAACAATCATGTAACCAAACAAACAAGAAATGTGTATAAGATACCAAGACATGCAGGCGACACAACTGAAACCTATGGTAAATACTTTACAGTACATACAAAATCTAATGAAATTAGCCTCAACATCAGTCCAAAACAGGGATAAATTAACACTTTAACTAAAGTAACTAGGGCTAAATCGTAACAGATGTTTCATATATACATATAAAACTACCACAATAATGCAACAACCGATCCCTTATGCCTGAAATAATGTGGATGCTTCAAGCCTAAAATACCCTAAAATGCCTAAGACTGTATGAGTTAACAGATCGAAATTCCGAAACACTAAAAATTCAACATAAATCAATCGATCATTATTAAGTATATATAACATAATATTTTAACTTACAGTAAATCCATATCGTTCAGGTATTTTTGCTATTGGAAAACCGCGTCAATGGAACACTGATATAACTGTTTCAAAACTGGGTAATGCAATATGAGGTAGATAGATTCTCGACCGTAGGTGCTGCATCATCCCACAATACATACCTAAAAGGCTCTGGTGGAAATGAGGCCCAAATCAATCAATCAATACATACCTAAACTCCCCAATAATCATACTAATGATCCATACTATTCCTATAGATAATATATACATATGAAATAAATAGATGGGAAACACAGAATCTTGCCTGCAATCCTACCTTCAGGCTGGTACAAACAGGGCCATTCGCACACTAAGGCTGCAAATTGAGTTATAAGACATACCTACCACACTAATCCTATAAAAGAATATATAGTGATAAATGAACAAAACATATAAAAATATCCCGAGCCCCCACCGCTACGATCCCACTATTCATACCAGAATCGGATAAATATATATAACGAGCAACAGTTAGTGACCAATTATACTCCACTACAACCATCTAAAAAAGAAAAAAACGTATATATAAATACAATGAAGATCATAAATACACAAAACATTAAAATGTTCATAACATTAACTTTGCCAATCAAGGCCGCAAGCCTGCTTCCATCCCGCTGTTCCCCTTCCGTCTCCCCCTTCCGGTCTCCCCCTCCCTACCGCCGTCCGTTAGCTGACTCGGGCACCAAACCAGTTCCGGTACCCTCCGCTTCCGTCCTCCCCCATTCCTGCGCGAACCCCCATACGCTCGGTGAGTCAAGGTTGCATGCACCGCGTCCTACCCCGACCGGCTCTTTTATCCCTATCTACAATCCATCACTAATTTGCGTTTGGATTCCCTTTTCACTACTAGCAGGCGTTAGGAAGGAGAGACTTCAATGTGGAATTGGCGAGAGAGCGTGCATTGAACAGGCGTGAGTGAAGAACGGTTGTGAATGGTTGATTTTGACGCTGCTCTGATGTGCTTTCCCACCCTTGGCATCGCGTTGTCGGGATGGTCGTGGGTAGGGAGGGCCCGGCCATTATGACACGACGGGGGTAAACCAGTGAAAACTGTCGGGCCCTGCTGCTAACAACGGATCCTCGGATCGCACTCGTGACCCAGAGGGTGTGTTTTGGGGTTATCGGCTGGACCCTTCAGCACAAAAGCGCTAAATTGTGTGAGTGTGAGCGTATGAGGGTGTGAGGTGCGCCTTGCCGTCGGCCACCCACCTTTCTGGAGGATGCGGCCTAGTGTCTGTATCTGTATTCATTGTGTTGTTAAATTACTCTGCTGGGCCAAGGGCTCGCGATAGTGCTCAAGCGTTCTGGTTATTATTGCTTCTAATGGTGTGGAAACTACCTGCCAGACATACCCCGGGTATCTCTCGAGACGTAGGAGCAGTAGTAGCTTCAAATCTGAGAACTTTTGACACTTCCCTTTTGATGTGAGAAAGATGTCAAAAAAGTAAGCTCTCGAAAGTGAGATTGAACGTCTTTTATTAATTTATTGGATGCTTATGCTAACGCTTTTCTTAACAGTGCGATGATCACGCTTCAAATATCAAAAATTAACAGAAAAATTCTTTCCTCTTTTTAATTTAAGCACGATATAACTATTTGCTTTTCGGATATGCAACTTTTTCCTTGCATTTTTCCCGATAGAGGGATTCCTGACTCAGAACTTTGAACCATCGACTCGGTGTTTAGACGAAGCCATGACTCAGATTATTGTGACGAGGCGAGGATTTTTTTCATAACAATAATAAGCGTGTCCGAAAACAAATATTTATAACTTTCTTTTACTGAGAAATGAGACGTTGAACATGGATTGCATGTATTCTCTTGACCCCCTTTTGCTCAGGGTTGGTATGTTTGTTTGTGAGGGGTGCATGCTATTAGTCATGCAGTTGTATGTTTGTCAAAAAATAATGAACACTGATAAAATATTTTATATATGTGTATTAGAATTCAATTATTTAAATTCAAATATCTACGGACGTATGATTACAAGTTTACAAACATTTTTTTGTAATATGTAAACAGGTGTACTAGTGATTTCTTGGGACTAATTGTTGTTGTGCTATTTATTGTTCTAAATTCCCATTTCATGTAAGATGTTGAAAGACTTGCAAGTATTTGAGAGCGACTCAAAATGTTGTGTATGCACAGTATTTTTATTGTGAATATTTAAAAATAATGGAGAATACCAATTACTCTAAGAGACAATTTATGAGATTCACTTGGTGGAGAAACTGGGCTTCTGTTAAAACTTGACTGGAGATGCTTGCTAAACCCGGTACTATTTTATTTTACGTTAAATTATCGTTTACTAACTCAAATATCACCATTATATCAAAATCTCCCTGATAAAAGCTTGGTTTTTTAAAATTAAATTGTTCCTTCGTTGTTGTATTTAATTAACTACGCAAGTCACTGCTCATTCGAAGATCATGCATCGCGTTATTTTATTATAGAAAACTCGTAATTCTATTAACTTAGTTGACTAACATAGATAAATAACCGTACTGGAAAATGCAATGAATGTAATCACCGCACGGATTGTCAGGCTCGTCTTTTCATGTGCAAAAACTGGTTCAACTTTCAAACCATTCAACAGTGGGTATAATTTTCAACGTGTTTCAATCCCAATAACATAATATTACGTCTCATTTAATATAAAATTGTTCTGAAGGGGCAGCTGATCTGACAACTGAACACAGAACAACTGTTTGAATGTAACAAAACAAATGAATGTGTCACTAAAAATAGTTATTTACAACATCAATGTTTGTCATGCACAGCAAAGTTACAAAACTCTTCATAGAACATGCAAAACGCTAATGGATATCGAATATGCTAGAGTTATCCAGGTCGTCCTAGTTTGATATCGTTACATTTTGAAGCGCATATTAGCTCTTCATTCATGTACTTGGGCTCTGATCTTTTCCTATAATTCTTCCGTGTACGAGTTCTTAGAACGATTCTTTGTGCTGATGCTGGTCTCACACAAAGTTACAGTTGTCTCGTAGCCGAGCCAAGCAGTATCTTCAGGGCCACAATTGTCAAGGGGCCCCTTGAGTTACCCGTCCTTCGCTGATCAGCTGATGTGTCGTGCTCAAGCATATGAATCATTTCTCATCCTTCTCTGGGATTGATTCATTCTAAAAATTCTACTCACAGATGGCGCGCCGCAGCTGGATATTAGACTGTCCTCAGCTGGAAGTTAGTTAGATGTTAGACCGCCCTTAGCTGGTGTTAGAACATCCGAAGCTGGTGTTAGACCATTTGCAGCTGGGTGTTCGACCTTCAGCAGCTGGTGTTTGACGGCCCGTAGCTGGGTGTTAGATAGACCACAGCTGCATGTTGACCGTCCGCGGTTGGATGTTAGAGAGTCCACAGCTACTTTTTGACCTCAGCAGCTGTGTTAGAGAGTACACAGGTGCTTGTCGACCGTTCGCAGCTGTGTTAAACAGTCCACAGCTGCGTGCTGACCATACGCGGCTCTGTTAGACAGTCCACAGCTGCGTGTTGACCGTCCGCAG
>SDVV010033382.1:0-11307 GCA_016164225.1 Gammarus roeselii
ATATATAGATAATATATATATCTCTGACGGACACGATATTAATAGGCACGATCGAATATTTCGTGCAGTCATTCAACACAATAAATTATTTAATGCATCATGCCCCAATAACCATTGTTCAAATGTTCAATCGATCTCGTCTGCAAATTGAAAGCCCGGCAAGGGGTGGCAGGCTCTTTCAAGTACTGATCGATAATAATATTTCATGATATGAGCAACACATGACGTTTCTCAATCGTTTCCATTTCCAGACAAAATTAGTAGGGCGGCATGAAAAAATCATTAACATCTGAGTTCAAATTACTTGTATAAAAGCGGAGATTCATTTGTTTTTTCAAGGTGCTTTTTGCAGTGGAATAGTCTGCACAAGAAAGTGAAATGAATTCCTTTCGAAGCATATTACTTGGTCTTCGCTCCCTGCAACAAAGAAGGAAAAACACAAGGAAGGTGTGTAATGATAATGAAATCCACACACCAAAGAGCTTTAAAGTTTGATAGAGTGGCTCGTTCCAAAAGTAAAAGACTCTTTGAAGTAGAAGAGTGTCCGAACATACTCGGAATGACCGTTACGTAAGGATATGTTTGTCTAACATTCATTGCTGGTTAAAAACTCTAACAAATTCCTAATCGTCACTCCATCAAAAAGTTTTTCTTTATCGAGGAATCAAACTGTGGAACGACAGCCCTCATGAACAAAGAACTGTTAAATCTTTGCCTCTGTTAAAAATATAGCGGATCTGAGAACTGTTTTTGAAAATATTAGTGTCGACCGATAGGAAGGAACTGATCTACCGCTTTTAAATGTTGGACCCTGCCAATGTCGCATTTCTCAATTTTTATTTGTCCATTGTTGATGATTGTATTATAGATTCTGATCCCAATCTTTCAAATATATTCAAAAAATTACCATTATATTTTTTAAGGATCGCTTCACAATGAACTTATTACACGGATTGAGCACGCACCTGCGTGTGCATTAAATTTGACCCCACTCTCTCGACTGGGTGGCTGCCTATGTTATTAGAACCACTTGTATTAGCATACAATTCCTGGAAGGAAGTTTATAGTTGAATCATGTTTCATCTCAGAAATTGAATTTAATCATGAGGAACTCCGGTCACAATATTTTTACCTTTGCTTGACAAAAACCCTCAACCCTATCAATCTGTTTTTGAGATACCGCTTACTTTACAGCTCTCAACATGAAGATCTGTTCAATGGATTTCTCTCGGGACAAGATTGGTAGGCTGTTTAACCTTCCCTCCGATAGGAATTTAAAGGACCTTCCTCGTAAAAAATCAAATACTTTTTCCATACCGGTGTTTGTTAGTGAAGAAGTACTGCTGCGAGTCCACCTAGCGGCTAACGTATCACTTATCCCCATGATTGACACGGGCGGACAGAAAAAAACTGCTGTTCACGATTGAAAGCCCGCGTTCAATGTACACATTAACTGCTGTCACGCTTCGGTTCAAAAGACAATGTAGTGATGTTTTTCGTTCACTCTTCTCGCCTCCAAAAAGTAAATTCCACCTGATTCATCTACGAAATATTTCACAATGATCTTGTCGCATGGATTATAGCTTCACCATGCGAATTTATTTTCAAGGCAAGTCGATCAATCAATTAATTCGGCATTGGTTTGGTTTATCATTTTGTCTTACGAAGGCCAACCTTAGACTGCAAAACCTTGTCACTGCATGTGATAAGTTAGTTTAAAGTACCCATTTACTATAAACTTATGGTCTCCTCTGCCTTTGCGAAGGAAAAGCATCACCGGAGAGCGAAGGGGGAGGGGTGAAACCGCGATTGACGAAGACAGGCGGTGTAAGTTGTCCACACGGTGATAGAATGTCCTTCTTCTGACTTCTCTCCTCCATAGCTTGATGAGGAAACTTCTTCTTTCGAAACCCTGAGTGATTTGTTTCCTCCCAATACGAAAAGCCGTGAAAATGTAACCATGTTTCCCTTGAATTTTAGGATCACATGTTAGCTACGTGACGATAACCGAACGGTTTTCACCCTCAGATACATGAGGCAAGCCACTGGTGACGTCGAGTCAGTTATCCCTCGTAATGAGAATTTGAGTCAATCTGATCTTCAAGAAAATCAGGTCTATCACCCATCTCTCCCAGCTCATAATCCCCGGGCTGTAATTCTGTAACCGAATTAACAACGACATCCGAAGCTTGGAAATATCATTCTCGACATGTTTGACTACTTGTTCGACTGCTGCGATCACAATATCAGCTGGATACTCGCGTTTCATTTGAAAATTTAGATTGGTCGACGTCTAGAACTGCAGAATCTTCATTGTCCATCGTGATAGTGACAGTGAGCTGAGTTGAACGAGGGGAGATAATTTGTCGGGGGAAGTGTAGGCCGGCAGCACACAACACATAGCGGAGAAACAAACCGAAGATTTCACTTATGATCCCTAGTTATCACTCTTCAATAGTACACTAAGTTTTTTATTCAAAATTCACGCTTGACATCAAATGAATTTATAGTGAAGAAATAATACGTGAGGTACCGTGACTGTGGGTTGCATATTTTTATTTTTTTAGAGATACACCGCAAAAGCAATGAACACTGCAAATCAAGGGAATAGGACTGCAGCATTATTAGAACAGCTTGTTCTGGTGGCTCGGGATAGATGCATATATATTCTAGGACGTTAAAAATAAGGGGAACAAGTACTCACAACATGAATTTAAATAGTAAATTTGCTCAAATAATTTTTACATTTTTCTTCAACTAGAATGCCTATGGTTCTGTATTTGTTTTCATATGACAAATGACGAGGTATTATCCATGTAGCATTTTTATTGCTCGTCTCCGCGTGAAATTGTTATCATATCCAAATCAGCATTCACATCCGCTTCATATGAATGAATTCTTCGCTTAGGGAATTTTTTTCTTAGACTCTACTGGAATACATCCCAATACCTGAATACAAGATTACAATAGTTTTTTCAATATATTATTGCTAAATTAATATTTTATTCGAAATCCGACCAAATAAATATCTATATTATTGATTTCGCCCTATAGGTTACCCGTTCTTTGCAAATTCAAACAGTGCATAAGTTACATTTAATGCTTATCAAACTTTGAAAAATCTAACTAAACAGTTGGCGACTGTTTTCCTTAATACATCTTTGCTTCTATCGTTCTCAGACACTAACTTCTGATTCATAATCTAGCAAACCTAAATGTGAATGATTTGTCTCTCCAATTTATGCTGAGAGCTTCACATCCAATATCTCCTGCTCCTTCACACTGCCAGCAAAGGCGGCCTCCGTCGGGCCATCATTAGGCCGTCAAATGAGCTGTCGGTTGTTTTTCATCATCAACGAGTCGTCGATCCATCGTAAAAGAGAGGAGAGGATGGCTTGGTAGACATTCTGTTTCCGTCTAAAACATACGAGTCTGTGAAGTCAAAAAATAATCTTAATATAAAATTACCTGTACACTCAGTTTTTCTGCATTTTTTCGAATAAACAGATATGATAAAATAGAAGTCACATCGCTTAACACGATTGCAGATTTCAAGATTGCAGTCTTATAGCAATCTTTAATAAAATTCAGAGTTATCAAATATATAATCAATAAAACATGTACATAGCAAATAATATTGGTAATTGTTTAGCAGTGACAGCAATCTCTCGTTTTCAGGAGGTCGATTTTAATGACAGGACAGCATCGACAGAAAGTGAATATTAGCATCTCTCTAAGTCAAGGGGTTCGCTTGATGCTCCACAAACATCTACTCCATCCGCCTAATACGAATAAACTATAGCCAGATACACCGTTTCAGAACAGATTTGGGTGTATGATCAGAAATCTTTTGAGAAAGGTTACAGATCTTAATTTTTCTTGCAAACAAAGTTAGGTTGATCATTAAGAGACACTCTGTCTTCAAAATTGACTCCCACAACTGTATTCATATTAACTAAAGCTACCGGGTTATTTTTTATTGGTATGTTAATCGATCGATCTTCATTCACATTGCTATATATCATATGAGAGGTTTTATAAATATTCTGGGACAACCTTTTTGAGCATAACCACCGCACCAATGATTTTAATTCTGTATTTGCTGCTGTACACAGTTCAGCGTAATTTCCCCATTCGTGTCGTCAGCAGACTGAAGAAATTTCAGTTCAGGAGAGCAGGCTGCCATATCATTCAAATAGAGCAAAAACAGCAAGGGGCTAATGATAGATCCCTGGGATACGCCAGATCGTACCTCAGAAATGTCGGCATGAAGCGGAACAAATTCAGTTCGAGGAGATAAGATTTAAAACAATCGATAGATAATCCCTGAATACCTTTATTGTACATTGTTTTAATCAATATTGAATGATCTACAGTGTTGACGGCTTAGATAAAATATTAAATGATTGTCGAAAGATATACGTTGGTTCAGTGTGCATATTGCTCAGCGAATTCCATGACGGAATCAATCGTTGAATGGCCTTCCTGGATCCCAAATTGCTCTTTGTAAATATTACTGATGCAATAACAAGTCTTCAGGTCGATTATTCATAAACTTTTCGAAATATTTTTCCCAAGGCAACGTAATGTTGTAATTTGGCCGGTAATTTTTAAAAATTCTCGCGTCAACCACATTTAAAAATTCGAGCAATCCTACTTGTCCATAAAAATGTGAAAGGGGTTTTAGCAAGATAAGAAACCGCAGGGGAGCAGTGCCTAAGACCGATTAGTAAATAAACCGTGGAACAGGAAACAGGTGAGATCCCTTATTTTTAAAACTAGTTAATAACAGATACAATTTCACTAGAATCGGCAGGTAAAAAACAATCACTTGCAAACCGTATAGGACTTAATCGATAGGATCGAAATTTACCTCGGGAATATTTTATTCAAATTTACTAGCTATTCAAGTGCAATACCAAACTAGTCTGCCTCTAAACACCACCTTTGTCTGCCTCTAAGATCCTCCGCGACAGTCGGCCTCTAAACACCACCGCCTCAGTCTGCCTCTAAACACCACCGCGACAGTCGGCCTCTAAACACCACCGCAATCTGACGTGCTTCCCCTGCTCTCAGAAGGAAGAATAATATAAGTGTCCGGAGAAAATCGAGCAGTGATCATTCTGTTGCTATAAAGTGCAATTTAATTTTCTCCCCATTGGCAATATTGCTTTCAGTGGAAGTGTTATTATTAGTGATTGCTATTATTGTCACTTAATTTCTGTTAGAATTTATCAGTGTTGTCATAGAAACTGAATAAAACTTTTTATATAAAATTAGGGCACAGTGAGAAATTATTAAGTCCACAGCGGCAATCCATTGAAACCTAACTATAGTATCCAAAAATGAACTGTTGGATCTAAATTATACCAAGTGAAAATATACAAATAAACTCTTTCCATCATCGTTGGAAGTGTACAAATAGCAGCATAGCTGATGTATTTTGAACAATGACTGCAGCTGAACTAACACAAATTCTTCCTGGACTGTTAAAAGATAGGCAGAGCATACACCTTTTTCCCTGCCTTCCCGACCCTACACTACCTCTATCCAGGCAACCTTACGTCAGTGTCACGACATGAAAATGCGTCGATTATTCCTGTGCTTCAGCTGCAACAAGACCTATTTTGCAGTTTATTTTAATGGTGATCCCAACACGGGCATGGAAAATGTGTAGACTATTGGGCAAATACTGCCGTAGTGGCTAAATATATGGAATATGAATGTCACATTGCAACGCTGGAGAATCATGAGTATGATAGCGAGGTAGCTGGAAGATCGGAAATGAAATCTGCCTGCATTTACGTCTGGTTGGAGCCCCAATCAGGCTCTCCCAATATTCCTCAGTGAATACCCCACTCACGTCCATCGCCTTCTGCCCCACTGAATACTCTCCAAGTTACCTTTCACCGCCTACCCCTACTTTCACCTCACGCTGCCCATCCCTTCCTTTTACCTGACGCTGCCCATCCCCTCCTTTCCCAGTGATCCCCCATGCCACTCTCCGTCGACCTGAGCTGACTTCCCCATCCCATGATCTACACGGACATGCTCTAAGCAGCGATAGAAAGTCAAGGAATCGTAATAACAAACGGGAAAGTGGCGGTCAGCAGAGAAATGGCTGGGTTCGAGCCTGCGATAGAAACAGTATAGGAAGGAGACTGTGTCACAACACAAATTAAAAACTTGACGATCTACTCAATAAGGAAGAAATTGGTTCGGTGTGCTTTCATGTTGGAGACAGAACTGTGAAGCACCAGAAGAGGGAGTTCTGACATCGGAAGGCGAATAAGAAAGAGCTTTGTCGTCCCGATGCCTCTGTGCAAACCCTCACCAACCAAGTCAAGTAGTTGAGCACCAAAAAGAACGACCTCGTTATGGTTCTAGTAGATTTAGAGAACCTGCAAGTCAATACGCCTTGCCAACTATTTTGCTCCAAAGCGCTACTTGATAAATACTAAAACCTTATAAAGCGATATGAACTTAAACGAGTGATAATGGTATTATTACCGCTATTTTGCCTATGATGGACGTAGATAACATGGTACATGACAATATTAAGTACATTAATTGCGCTGTGGAAAAGATTTGCCAATGAAAGTAACTATGCTATGTCAAGACAAATTCTGTATATAAAGGAAAACCTGAACTATTTCATAGTGATGGAAAGCATCTCAATGCGCGCGGAAAAACGCAGTTCGACATCCTTCTCAGTAACGCAGTAGCAACATTTTACAAAAAGATACCGTCCATGATGAGTACAAGAAGAAGATCAGGAAACAACGTCACCCAAGAAATGAACGGAAACACCTAGCAAGGAACCGAAGTTAGCAAAACGAGGAGCATGAATTCGTGTGGCCGGCAAAGCAAACAACCTAAAAAAATCTGATTGAATCAACAAAAGCATTTATGGTAGTGAATCGAGTGACTATCAGCGCAGCTCAGCAGATGACATGTCATCCATATCTGATAGGAGATGAAAAATAAAACTTCTACTCGAAATGTACAATCACTAATGCCTAAGAGGAATTTTCTTCAAGCTACTGTGAAAGCATACATAAATGACCAAGTTGGAATCAACGCACCGTGGCTGAAAATGAATGGCCGGAATCTCCAGGCAGAAATATGCCTTCAAGGACTCAGGACCTTCAGTGTAGACAAACCTTCTCCAAGCAAGAGAGGTACGCGCAGAAGAACCAACCAGAGGGTATGACATCTTGGACCTTGATATATCGACTGAAAAACAATAGTTGATCAGGTATTAGTTGAAGAAAAAATAGGTTATCAACACACTATTGAATTCCAAGTCACAACAAATCGAACAATCTGAGAGTCAGCAAGCTATGACTACAACTTTTGGAGAGCCAATTTCGATTGCTTGAAGGATGAAATCACACACATAGACTTCGGGTACCAGTTCGATGGCAGGACCGCTGATGAATGATTTGCGTATCTTAGAGATAGGGTGGTGCAAGCAAGCAAGCGATACATCCCGGAGAGAAAAAGTATAGATAAACCATACCTCTTGGCTGAATGATGAAGTTCAAGAAGCAATTGTTCGCAGACTAACACTGTACCAAGCTCACAAAACGTATCCAATTCCAAAATCAGAACAAGCGCATGAGCGGGTGGCAGAAGAGCAAAAAGAGTGGTCAGAAGCGCCAAGAGATACAAGAAAAAAATGTTGCTAAGTCGTCCAAGCGAAATTCAATAGGATTCTATGCATATGCGAACGAGAGACATGTTGTTCGTGACAGAATTGGACCTCTACGAAATAGTTCAGGTGATCTAAAATCAACTTATGCCGACTTGTCTATGATACTCAACGAATACTTTCAATCCGTCTTCACAGATGAGAATATTAAAAATATACCTAGGGTCGAACTGCCAGAAGAAAAGCAGCCGTTGGAAAGTAATAACTTCCTCGTTGATGAAGCAGAGGAACAACTCAGAAAACATAATATTAACAAATCTGCAGGACCGGATGATCTGCATCCGAAAATGTTTCGGAACCTTTCCAAAATCATAAGTGAACCACTGACAGAGATCTTTAACAGATCTATGAGTAGTGGAATTATTCCCGAAGGTTGGAAACCGCAAGCATCACATCTATATTCAAGAAGGGTAGTAGGTAAGAGCCAGGAAACCAGTAGGGTTCCAAGCTATTTGTCAGGCACGTGTGTCAGCCTGACATTTGCTCTTTTTCTTTGTTATTATATAACTTTGGGATTTTTTTTGTAGTATCATTATAAAAAGGTTAGGGTAGGGTAGGTTTTAGGGTAGGTTTTATAAATTCCTCATAACAGATTTGGGGTATCTTTTTAGGGTTAACACGTGGCTGACACTAGTTCACTAAGTTTACTGTTACAGCACCTCCCTGACACACGAGACTGACATTGTGTTTAGAACCCCACTCCAGGAAACTATAGACCAATTAGTCTCCCATCTGTGGTCGGCAAAACTTTGGAGAGATCGATATGAACACGTATAACGCGTCAAATCGAGAGAAACCATCTTATCAAGGAAGTCTATCATGGCTTCAGAAGCAAACTCAGCTGCCTGTCCAATCGTTTGGACTTTTCCAAGAAGGTCACCAAAATATACGATGAAACCAATACTGTCGACCTTATTTACCTTGAAATTCAAAAAGCTTTTGATAAAGTCTCCCGTTGACGCCTACTTAGATAAGAGGAAGCGCTTGGTTTCACCGGAAACGTAGCCATGTGGCTCCGAAATCCGCTCACGGGCGTCAAACAACGGGTCTCTATTGGCCAAATGAAACGTCAGTGGGCTACAGTAACATCAGAAATATTGCAGGGCAGTGTTCTTGGTCCCCTTCCATTTATAAGCTATGTAAATGATCTCGACACCGACATCGTAAGGAAACTTGCTGAAGACGCTGAACTCAGTCACAAAACGGACTGTGAACACGATCGCATAACTATCCAAAGAGATCTTAATGAACTAGTGGACTGGTCTGATTAGTGACTATGAACTTAAATTTTGATAAATGCACTGTTATGTACATAGGATCACAAAATCGACATTCTACTTTCGTAATGACAGACCAGCTTATGACAAAAGTAGACCAACAGCGAGACCTTGAAATATTAATCACCGAAGATCTCAGTGGAAAAGCAAAGTGGAAGCTAGCTACAAGATAGGGGATAGAGTCTTTGGCTTTATATCCAACATATTCCATGAGAAGTCAAGGGACTCGTGCTTTCGTTTTATACTTCAATTGTCAGCCTCAAATGGAATTTGCAATACAATTTTGGTCCCCTTCTCTAAGAGATGATATTAACAAAATGGAATAAAATGGAACTGAGAAATGAGACATATCCGCAAAGACTACGAACTCAAACTGATATCACTTGAATGAAGACGACCTAGAGGTCAGTTAAAAAACCTTCAAATATCTAAACGGATTTACTAGAGCTAGCTATGAGGTCCTCTTTGACCGAGATTATAACCAAAGGAACAGAAATTATGGACAAAAACTGC
Organism: Gammarus roeselii; assembly: GCA_016164225.1. Lineage (NCBI taxonomy): Eukaryota > Metazoa > Arthropoda > Malacostraca > Amphipoda > Gammaridae > Gammarus > Gammarus roeselii. The sequence goes on from SDVV010033382.1 coordinate 9,505, forward strand.
AGCTAAAACCATTCACAACATCAGCGACCGGAAACTTTTTTCCAATCGTCTACCACACAATGTGGTTAGCAATAATAACTTAAACACATTCAAAACCCGTCTCGACAAACACTGGGAGACTAACCCACCCCCTCACTAAGAAAATGTTACGTTAGGACAAATGCCGCCAAGGTGGCAACAACCTCCGTTGGAGCCTTCTGCATCCGGCAGCCCATGAACGATGGGCACCTCATTTAGGCTGGGCTTGCTGTACTGCAAATTCAATTTTGGAACACTGCTAGAATGGACTCATCAGCCCGTCCCAGGCCTACTACTACTAATTCTACTACTATATTTTACCCCATGTTTATCCGGTGTGTGACAGCAGACGCAAAATTCAATTAATGAGACAACAGGTATTCCATTAATCGACAATGCACGAATTAAACTAGTTGATGAAATTATTTTTAATTCCCATATAAGAACAGAGTCTGTTTCGATATGCTCTGTAATAGTCAAGACACCTGGAATTACTGCGAGATAACTGAAACAAGAAGTATTTGTGTCGCACACTCTGCAGAAATGCATCTGTTAACCATACATGTAAGTCTTCTATCAGAAAAAGATCTTTCCCTGACGTTGAAGTATTGAACAAAAATTCAGGAAAAACTTGCAAACTTCCTCTAAACATTTTCATTTGCAATGTTTTGTGGACGATAAATTTGTTATGGGAAGGTAAATGAGTGTTTACGATTAGAGAAGGAAATACTGTACAATAAAAGTGGGAAACTAAAGGCAACTCGTCTAATTTGTCATTGATAGTTCAGCTGGAAAATAATGGTTGTTCTGTTAAATAATGCTATTAAAGCATGTGGAAAACCTCTAATTCAATTCTAACACTAATCATTCAATAAAAGACACGAATATCATTCAATAAAAGACACGAATATCCTAGAACATTATGTACAATTAATGTTTCCTCCGTATTGCACTCGACGAAGTCAAAATATTCGGCACAAGCTGCGATTAAGATCTACTCAAATCAGTTAAGGAATTATTGAATTTAAACAACACCTAGACATGAATTTCTAATAACCTTGCAATGCCCTTTATAGAAGATCCAAACCCGAATTAAGTATTCAGTTCAACAGTGTATTAATTTGGAACTCGCGGGTCTCTGTTTGTCGACTGAAACATCAAAAAATCCAGCTGCGTATGCGTGTACCATAACTGCATGACTCACACTTTTCATAATTGGAATCTGCACGTAACAATCTGAAAGGTAGCTATTGATTTCTAAATAAAATATTGAACGTTCTCAGTTTTGAGGCTCAAAACTTCAAGCAGCTCCTATCTCCTTACGGTCTCATTTATTTTACCTTATGTTTTAATTCAGCTCCTTTATCTCTTTCTCCAATTGTGCTTCATATGCCGTGCAGTGTGCTGGAGCAGAAGTGATAATGCCTGCATACTCCCACCGCGCGTAATCATCGAACCGGTGTCATTTAGATTTACCCGTGTTTATTCATATTAATAGCTAATATAATGGTCGTCGTTTAGATGTTGAACATGATTAAAATCGTAAATCCCTATACCTACGTCTTAGTTAATTGAGCACTTGTCATCATCGTTTTCATTTCCAAACTTGCTCTCTCCCTATAAGTAGGGTATTTTATCGAGTTCACTTTTTTATAAGCATTGGGTCTTAGGAGTGAAGATTTACACGAGTTTGTCATTATTATTTTGTGATCAATAATAATTTATCAGATGTGAGTAGTTAATAGTACTACAAGAACCGCTTTCTAGAGTCATTTTGTTGGGGGG